>JABUQX010041432.1:0-37495 GCA_015478945.1 Trachelipus rathkii | reverse complement strand
TATATATATATATTAGTTATATATATATATATATATATATATTCTATATACTTAATATATATAAAATCACTATAAGGTGTTGCATGTGTATATACTATTTTATAAGAATGAATGTCATGAAAGAACATAAGATATATTTATGACATCCATTTTTTTTATATCGTTTCAGGAAAGTCAAAAATAACCTACATTTTAAACCAAAAATTGAACAAGAAATTTTGTTCACTTTCTTCTTCATGTATTTCTTCGATATTTAGCAGGACAATCATTTGAGTAATCTTATGCACTTTCCTTGCTTGTATTTTTATATTCACTCTTCTCTCTCACATTTCCCGTTCATAAATTCGTCTCGTTTATCCATGAAAATTTTCTTTCTCTCTCTCTCTCCTCATCTCTCTTCTGCTCTTATATATATATATATATATTATTATATATATATATATATGATATAATATTTATAATATATATATATATATTATAATTATATATTATATATTTGTGTAATATATATCTTAAATCCAGTTCCTTCCTAGATTTTCCTGACAAAATCATATTATCTCTCTCTCTCTCTCTCTCTCTTCTCTGACTCTCTCTCCTCTCTCTTCTCTTACTATCTCCCTCTCTTCTCTCTCTCTTAAAATTTATTTATGCCTTATACCATCTACTCTGATTCCATATTATCTCTCTCTCTTAATAACCTTTCACTCGATCTCTCTCCTCGTCTCTACTCTCTTTCTCTCTCATACTCTTCTCTCCTCTCTCATTGTCTCTCTCTCTCTCATCTTGAAAGGCGTCTCATTCAACATGAAATAGATGCTGCTAAGTGTTTTTCTCACGACGAAGCAGGTATGTAGTCGACAGATTAACATCGGATCTAGTAGGTTTTCTACAAGATTTACTTATCTTTATACTAATATATAGCTTATATATATATTATATTATATATTATATATATTATTTTATTATATAATTATTATAAGTAATAATATATAATATTATATATATTAGAATATATATATAGGGACTGTTAATTAATTCAGATTTATTTATTTATTCTATTTATCTTATTTAGTTATTATTATGTATTATTTATTATTATATATTTCATTATTATTATTATTATATTTTATTATTATTATTTTTATTATTATTATTATTATATATTATTTTATTTTTTTCTTAGATAAGCTTAAACTGGGATTTTGCATTACATGAAAGGGTAATAATCAATAATATATAAATAATAATAATATATTAATAAATAATAAAATAATAATAATACATAATTAATTAATAATAATAATATAAGTAAATAATAATTATAATAAATAATAATAAGTAATAATATTGAGCTAATTATTCCCCATCTTTTCACTCGTGAAAATATTCTTCTCTAACCTCTCCTCTCTCTCTTCTCTCTCTCTCTCTCTCTCGATCTCTTCTCTCTCTCTCTCTCGCTCTTCTCTCTCGGTCTCTACTATCTATTATCGATATTATATCTATCCTCTATCTAAATTGTATAATTCTCTCACATGACTCAATTTATATATATATTATATTAGTTATATAATATATATTATTAGTATTAGTATTATAGATATTATATATATTATATAGTAGTATTATTATATTATTAGTATTATAAATATCTATATATTTTAAATTACAATTAAATTATACTAAACAATTAGAAATTAAGCTATCTTAACAAAGACAAAAAATTGTTATTCAGGTCTTTACACGATTATTATTCAAATAAGAGATAATAATATATTAATCAAATTATATAAATTATATGATTATATAATTTATATAATTATATATAATTATTATAAATATGAGAAGCAAAGAGAAGAGAGTGAAATGGGAATTGGTTTATAATTGAAAAGGCAGAGTCATATAATTGATATTTTGAAATATTTATGCAATAGAAAATAAGTGAAATATTTTAATTAATACACAATATATTATTATATTTTATAAATCTACATGATATTAGAATTATAGAATATATAATCATAAATTACAAACTAATTAATTATATATTTATAAAGTTTAGATAAAAGCTTGAACCTCTGAATTTAATTGAAATAATATATTTAATAATATATTAAAATATGTGAATAACTATTTATAAAATTTATAGTTAAAAATCTACGTGATATTTAGTATATCATCTTAATTTATATGTATATGCAATCATTAATCTATAATATCTGTGGTATATAAAGTCATTCATAAAATAAGAGAGAAATTATAGTTAATTATGATATAAGGCAAATTCGCCAGTAGACAATTTAGTACGCACATAAATTTTACATTATTATTATATACATAAAATTATTGGAAAATTATAAAAACCTTTAATCGTCATTAGAAATTATAAACTCGGAATTATAGTTTTTGAACTAGTTTTGATATTATAAAGAATAAATAATATAGACAATCTTTATAAGATATATCATTCTGCGATTTATAATTATAATACAAATAATAATAAATTATAGATGAATTTATACTATAATAAAAATAGCAAAGAATATGTGCATGTTTAGGAATACAAGCCAGAATATATATTTATAAATAAATATACTTATATCTATATAAATCAATGAAAAAAATTATATGACATTCTGTGAAACTACTGGATATTAGAATTTCTTGAACAGAAAAATTATTATCTATAGTACTATATTATTATATATTAGCATAGTTATAATAGATACTCTAGCGAAATAGTATTGAATTAAGCCATTCTAGAAAAACTGCCGCTACATATAAGGATCTAAATATTTGCGTGCGGGGGGAGGGCAGAGAGATGGAGGACGGGAAGAGGGGAGGGAGAGGAGAGCTGATTGTACAAACCAGCAGGCCTATGTTGACTCCTTACACATGGCTGACTGGGAACGCGCACAGGAAGGGAATGCTTGAGAAACTCCTAACTCTGACAACTCATTATGCAATTTTAAAAAAAAATCATCTATTGATCGTAGGTGATACAGTACCGTCATAGTGATATATAAACTAGTGGTAGTGGTGATTGTGATAATAATAATTTCTTCTTATTTCTATTTTGCCCTGTTGTGGTACGTAGAAAAATACTAAGTATGGTAGAGAACTTAAATATTTAATATTAATTAGATTAAGTTAGGTTAGGATTAATGATTTTCAATAAAAATAATTATATTAGAGCCTTATTGTAATTAATAAATGAATGTATAATTAAGATTGATAATATATAGTAATAATGCTAATAATAAAATACATCATTAAAATCTAATAATATTGTAATTTTAATATCAATGAATATTTAGTTTTTAAGTAATATAATAATACAGCATATAAAAAGAATTAATAGAAATGATTAAAAAGATCATATTTTAATAAATATAGTAATAATAGTAATTAATAGTTTTCTTCACTCAACTATAATGAACAATTATGGTAATAAGGTACTAATTTAATTACAGTAAGTCAATTAATTAATAATAATTAATCAGATAAGTATTTCTGAAACCAACTTAGTAAAAAACCATTTCGGACAGATTATATAATGGGTATTAATAGCTGATAATATATTAAGAGTTTTCATATTTTAATTTTATAAACTTTATCTCATAAAACATCCTCCGAATTAGTGGGATTGTAAAGCTACATTTATAGCAATTTAATACTATGTAACAAGAATCGAATAATGTTTCCCTAGATATGTTTAGTATTTTCCGTATAGGAGAACCTTAAGGTAATCGCATTTTTTTTTTTTTTTTTCTTTTTTTTTTTTTAAACAAATTTCGACCCATTTTTCTGTCGCGAAATGGCTACTACTGCTCTAAATAGATACACTCAGGCTCTCCGATACCTTACCGTCTACGAGTTCATTCTTAAACCATTTTTTTTCTTTTCTCTCTTTTCTCCTTCATGTTGCGGTGAAATGAGTTATAAAAATAATTCTTTAGCCGTGACACCACCCTTATGTAGTTATGCGGATATATGCAGGAGATATATATATAATATTAATTATATATATTATATATATATATACTAATTATATATATATATATAATATTATATATATATATTATATATAATAACCTATATATATATATATATTCGTCATGACACTAAGTATTGCTATTATTATACGTGCCTATTGATTGTGCAGATATCCATATATAATAATATTATAAATTAAACATAATATATAAGTTATATATACTCAATATAATTATATAATAATATACTAAATTAATATTATAAATTCATTATATATTAAATTAATTATAATAATATAATTAAATAAATATATAATATTTACTAATAATTAATTAATAATATATAAAAATTAAATATATATCACTAACTTTTTAAACTAAATATTAAAGAGGCTAATGTAAATTTATAAAATAAAATTTATCAAACATATTTAAAATATATATTCCTTAATTTAAATAATAGTATAATTAAAATAATTAATTTAAATATATATATATATATATAATTAATATTAAATTAAATATATATAATATAATAATTAAATAATAATATAATAATTATATAATAATAATATTATATTATTATACTATTATATTATATATTATATATATTAATTATATATACAATTATAACCTCCCAATTATATTAATATAACATATATTTATATATATAATAAATAATATATAATAATTACTTATTTCTGTATACAGTATAACTGAGTATATATATATTAGAATAAAATTAATCATATCGGTATAGTATAATGTACAACGAATAACCTAACACACCATACGGTTGGTTATTATTAAGAGTTTTAATTCCCATTGTAATTACGAAGTATAAAATTTTAAATTATAGAAGTTTTATTGTTTTTCATTTTCTTATCATCGCAGACAAATTGCTATTCATTTTGTGTTTTTAGAATAGTAGATGATTATGGTGACCCATAAAATTGCCAATATTTATTTTTTTTACATTTCAAAAAAATTCCATTAAACCAAACATTAATATGCCGTTTTTCTTGAAATAGAAAATTAAGGGGTGGCAAGGTGGCATGGTTCAGCAAATTTTGTGTTTCAAGGAGGAATCATAAAATAATGAATATGTAAATCACTATATTATAAATATTAATAATTATTATAATAAATAATATATAATCTATTAATATTCATTATAAATATCATTTTATTAATAATAATTATATAAATTCAATTATAAATTCATATAATATTATATAATATTAATAAATTAAAAGTATAATTATATCATAATATATATTATTAACATACCCCAATAATAACACAAAATATGTTATATTAAAGTTATATTATAGTATTATATTATATTAATTAAATTTTATAAAAACAGATATAATATAATTATATAAGTTAATATTTATATGAGTGCTGATGTGATACTTAAATACCACAGTCTACTAAATGAATTGAAATAAGTCCGCATGTGAGTGCAAGTTGCGGAGTGTGTGATGTGCTGTAGTATAGACTGTTTAGGGTAGGTTTGTAGTTTATTTTGATTTGATTGGATTGTAGTTTTCCTCGGGGAGGGAATAATTTTGAATTTTAATCGGCAAATTACAAAATATTTTAAATCTATTTCAATATACATCAGATATATATCCGTGGATCAATAATCATTCCAGAATTATGAGTTCCCTAGATCAAGACACCCCAAAGTTCAACCCCAGTAGCTAAACACATATACACACATTGTTTGCCTAATCCCACGCGTCACCGCGGCACCAGCTGTCTCATACCTATTCATGGACCTCTAATTCGAACCTATACTCGTGTTGAAATAAGCCGCTCCACTCCAATGCTCGCGCGATAGCCGGGTGTATAATTTTTCGCTATGAGAGTGCATTACCATTAATTAATAGTAATAACAATGAACAATATCAATGAAGCCTGTTCATCTCGCTCTTTACGACCACTGCGACAACGCGCAATAAAATTATAGTGTGAAGATTGTTAGCAGATGCACATTGACTCTATCGCTCATACAGGCTGTGTCTGCTCACCATATTATATATACTTTTACCTTTATGTGGGTCTGATAGGTATTACTTATCTTAAATTAAATAATAACTACACCATTAGGAATAACTTATAATTATTAAGCCTTGGCATACTTGTGTTAGACTAAAATAGAAAACGGCATATTGAGCGTCTACCCAAGTAACAATCCAGCTTCTTGTTTTTATCTATAATAAATCCTTGTTTACCCAGATAGAATTCTGCAACTACTAATGTTAATTCGTATTAGGTGAATTATAATTGAGAGATACATTGGACATACTTCTTGGGCTTAGGATATAGCCATCAATATGACATAAGGATCACAGGATATATAGAAAATTAGTATACAAAATAAATATTTTAAATTCTGTCAGTGTGAACTAAAATGAAATAAAATCTTTAATAAATAATAATAAAAAAATTTTTGAAGAACGAGGAGAAGACTAGCAATGCGAGAATACAGCTATAATAATAAAAGCAATTGAATTAGTCAACCTTTTGTGAAATAAAAGTTAGTATGCCAGTGTAGACAAAGATAGGTGTGTATAGTAAAATGTTAGATAATATGAGCGATTTTGAGGGTGGTGACGGAAGAAGTGAAGAAAGAAAGGCAGAATAAAAGAAAATAGATTCTGTCATACCCACAATACTCTTAAATAAAAGACCTTAACTAATTGTGAAATGTAGAGTATATCAAGAAAGTAAAGTATAAAAAGAAAGGGAATTCCAAAATATACAAGAGGTATTGAGTGAATAAATAATGGTGTCACGCAAGGGACGAATCGATTGTGATACGATTGTTGTGAGAAGATAAATGAGATAATTCAGGTTATATTGCAGAAGGTTACAGAGTATTGAGTAGAACTTATGTGAGAGAGTTTTTGCCAAGAAATTTTAGGCTCGAGATGAATATTTGGTAATTGTAAGAGTGAATAAAATGAATCACGTGAATTAGCACTCAACTGAATAAACAATGGAGGAAAGTGCGTGCATTTCCAAATATAAAGGATAGATAGCCGTATTGAATTGAGAGACATTGAGGGCAGTCAATCATTCGTTGATGATGAACTGTGATAAAGGGGTATTGGGCGAAAAAGAGGAGAGGAGAGAGCTACTCGTGATTCAGCTGTGTGAAGTGACTGCACAAATCTGTCAAAATTTGAGCGTGGCTAGTGATTTACATGATGCTTTACAAGTGGAATGTAAGAATAATCGTGATATACGGGTAGATATAAGTGAAGAGAGCATATATTGTATGGTAAAAAATATGAGAAGAGTACTTATGAGTAGACTGTCTCTGGAATGTTGCATTTCACATTCATGGAGATGAAGAAGAATACGTGTGTTGATGAATATACAAATAGTGGAAAATAAAGAATGAATTTTGACATTAGATATTAACATGGCTCCCAATACAACCCACGCGTATTGAGAATATATCAGTAGTCGATAGTGAATATTTAGCATTTCTATCACAATATAAGATGGATGGACTATACCAAAATAGATATGTTGATATTGTCTTTCGTATCCAATATACTCAAATCCAATGAAAAATTGGTAAGTTTTTATATGTTGAGCAGATTATCGAAATAACTTGTATCTGCTTCGGGTGCTAGAGACGTACGGTTGCATGTGAATAATCGTCTAAAGTATAATGTATCAATGTGCTCTTGTGTGAATTGTTAATAATAAGTAAATGATTGTATTCAGGACCATATGTATCATACTGTGGTAAAAAGTGTAAATTGATTGTTTCTTTTAAAATTGATGTAGGTAGCGTCAAACATTTATATTTTTATATGTTTTTTTTTTTGGCTCAGGCACATAATATCATTAACTATGTTAATAATAATTAAATATAATCTGGGTCTCTTATGAGAATATTTGCAATTTGACGGTGTAATGGGAATAACTGGCAATCCATCTGTGCTTTCAATATAGATCCGAACGAATAACCACATGGAATCAACTTTCTGACATGGGTAGAGAAAATGGTGTTAGTGTTCTGTTACTTAAATGACAAATCTCATCTCGGGCGATCCTATTTTTATTCATCGTATTTAGTTAGCAAACTCTTATTAGTATATTTATACTCGTTCGTAAATGGATATCTATATTTTTTGGTTTTCTCTAACGTGATAAGCACATTTCTTGTAGTAGTTTTCTCTTTTCCTCTCTCTTTTATTTTTTACTTTTATTAATTTCTACACTACTTTCTCGGGTTTGGACATCTATAATCAATGTGAAGTTTAATTTTATGAATGATGTGTTTTTCGAGACTGATATTTTGATAAAATCTCTTTCTCATTCAAGTTTGGGGAATTAATATTCCAATGCACACACAAGTGAATTGATGCCCATCTTAGTCATTCGAAAAGAAAGTGATGACACTGTATACCGACTGATGAAGGTGCGCCTAGTGAGCCAGGATACTAATTGTATAGTGTATATTTGTGCCTTGGATAAATATTTTTTAATATAATTCTTAATATTTAATTAAGAATGTCGCAAAATCAGAAATTTCACTCTCGATAACCTTCGAGCGCGACACTAAAAATGCAGTAAACAAGATAAAAGCAGTTTCAACAAAGGTTTTTAACTGGGTGGCGATAATTATCCAAAACCTATTCTATGTGGTCCATACCGGACGTAAGATCACAGAAGATACTGCATTATATTCCTTTCCATTTTTAAGTATACCAGCTATGTTAATAATTCGTTTTAGGTATTCGGAATAAAAAGATAGCGTAATGCAGATTTAATAAAAATAAGATACGAATTATTCGCAGGGTATAACGCATATCTCTCTCTAATGGATAATAATTACAACTCTATTTTAACTATTTATATAATCAATCTGGGCTCCTTTACTAAAATTACTCTCTCCTAATATACCCTATCGCATTATTCTGAACCCCATAAAATACCAGTATTATGCATTATATTATATTAGCCTTCCAGTAATCTAGATACATCATTAATATAATTTGTTATTAACTAAGCCTAATTATATCATAATATTATTTATTACCAAAAGTCTAAACTATAGCTATTTCGAAACTTTATTTAGTTAAAATAATTATCTTACAACTACTTGTAAATATATATATGGTTAGTATGTCAATATTAAATAAGTATTAATAATTTAATGAGTAATATAAAAATGAGTTTAAAAATAACTGATAAATATATTACATTTATATAAATTAAATAATTAATGAATAATAATATAAAACATAATATATTATATATTATACCTACTTATATCCAGAGTTTTAATAACCTTAATATAATTCTTACATAACCTAATTAATTTAATTGTAATTATAGATAATAATAAATTTTAGATATTATATATAAATAACAATTATACAATAATAAGTAATAATTATATTTACAAATTGATATTAAATTTATAATATCATATTTTCACGATTTTTTTTATATTAATAATATAATCCATAATATTTCAATCCATCTAAAGTATACTTCCCTGATATTAACCTTTATAACCAATGATTAATCCTGTTATATAACTTGTACCATATATTATAACTAAATTGTTAATAGTGAGTAATTAATTAAATAATCTCTGTATACAAATATTAATGCTGTAATATTTCATTAATATATTAAATATTTGATATATAAATTAATTATTACTAATATTATAATATTATTAAAATGTAATGTAATATTGATATTTACAATATATAAGAAATTACTGGGCTATTTTATTTGCTTTAGTTACCTTATACATCAATTTTATTCATTTATGTTATTTATTTGACATTTAATAATACAATTAATATAATTTAATATAATGTTTAGAAAAAATAAGATAGATAACGTAGAAAATATAAAATAAATTATGTAAAAAGCAACAAATAAAAAAATTATTTTTTAAGATTGTTTTTTTATTATGTAAAGTTCCTGTAAACCAGCGCTTAATACCAACCTTTTTGCATTATACGCTCTCCGAAATTAGCAAAGCTGAATTAGGCTTTCACATGTGGGTATAATTAGGTACCCCTTTGCTACATACTTGCCCCTACCTCGATCCTTTTCATCAGTAATAAAATAAATTAGACGTCTTGTATTTTGTAAATTAGGAATACTACAATACTGCTTTAAGGAGAGAAAGTTAGCGTAACATATTAATTACAAAACCGACTCTTAAAATATATGACTTTCATAGGCTTGTTATTCCTTTGATTTTACAATTTTGTCCGTATAAAAGCCACTTCCTCATATTATGCAAAAAATATAAAAAACAGTTCCTTAAAATAATCTGCTAAACCACATGTAACTTACTATATCATGAAATAGATAATCATAATACAAGATAATTCATCTTTATATACCAAATGGTCTTCAAGAATGTGGTCCCTTGTGTGATATTCATTTGGTGGTGTATGCCGCCTCATTTACCAAAATACTATTTTTTGATACGTACCTCCCAACAAACGCATCTTTGAGGAGGGTACCCCCAGGGCGATACGCTGTTACCTCCCATGGTTGGGAAGTCTGGCATGAGTTTTTATAAACCATTGTTTTTTTCTGTCTTTGTTTATTTTTATTTATGACTTTAATAATCTAAAAGCTCTGATATAATTATACACAATATGGTTACTCGTGGTATTTCGCTTTGATATACGGAGTCTTATATATGTTAAGGAAAAGGTCATCATAGGGTGGTGTATGAAAAAAAATGATATGTAGTCCCTGCTGAGTCTAAAGGTATCCGAGAGGAAAGTAAGCTTGATCTATGATAAGTTGATACATACTTTAGAACAATATTCATAAATTTTTAGTCTTCAGTAGTAATTTTAAATGCGTCTTCACATAATTTTCAAACAGAATACGCTCTCAACGTGACTCGAGCAAAAAACAGGGAAATATTTATCGTATGTTACCTAGAATACCATCCGTTATCATTTATTAACTATATGTGCTCATTTTACATTACATAAACTGATTTTCTTAATAACAGGTACTTTATAAGATAATAGAATATAGACCAGCGTTCAAGCAAATCGGATGGTGAAGTTTTATTGATGTCCACTCACTGCATGTATGGAATAAGTGTGTGGTACCCTGCAAGTGTTTTTCTGTCTAACGCGGCATTTAAGATGTACCTAACATTTAAACAGCCTCGTCCAATCTAGGGAGCTGGTAGTCATAGCCGGTAGGCTGTGTCTAATGAACGTCCCCGAGTTTTTTGACACAGAGACGTTTGGGACTTGTCCTCTGCGAGTGTCTCACTATTCTTAGATCTTTCGTCCTCGCAATAAAATTTCTCTTGGAGTCCCTTAGACGCGACATCGTTGTAAATAAGAAGTTCTCCTTCTAATCTGTCGGAAAGTGGACTCAAGACACTACCTACTATTTAGTAACAATCATATGATTTGTGAAATTACACGTATTCTCAAAGACATAAGTCATTACGAAGAACATGTTTGTTGAAATATCGCAAATGGTGTGAAATCTGAAATTTTCAATTAAAGAAGGCAGAGCGTACGTTGTTCTATGGGGATAATACACTTCTTTGTGTCGGCAATAAATTGTTTTAGTCCGTGGTCAATCAGGTGAGACTCAGTTTATTCTTTAGGCTTTCTGTGATAAACGTGGCCTACCGGAGAATTCTTTGTGCGCCAAATGAATTGGCTAGAACTTTTATTTCATAAGTCAATCACCTGGTTACCTCAAAATTGTGACACCCACCAGAAATGGTAATTGGTATTATCAATGATGAAAAACTATTGGACAGAGATAGAAGACCAAAGCAAGAGTCTAAAATATAAGATCATACCTTTTAATAAGTAACAGGTGCTACTTTATTTAACTTACTTGCAATATATGAGAATGGATTATTGCTAATGCAAATATTTCGTACAGTACCTCATAGTGTGGGCGGAAATACATCAACTCCTCCATTTCAAGGACAGATCTATTACCTCTAGTGAACAAGTCAAATTTTCTAGATTCAGTGTTAAGTATTATGTAAATAGTTGATTTTGAGTGAATATACTTAGTTATTGTGAATGCTTTTATAATCTCTTGAAATTCGTATTTGCATTTAAATTAATTTTTTGGTAATAATAAAAAAATATATATACATACCAATGCTCTGCGCTCTTAGGAAAAAATAAAGATAAAAATTCCTATAAAGGTATAAGAGCCCTAGCTGCATGAAAGATGACTGCCTCCGCATAGGTTTGAAGAGACAAATAGCTCGTGGAAGCTTCTCAGGCAATCAGTGAACGTAATTGATCTTACCACCAAATAATTGGTAACATTCAGTCTCAGTTTGTGATCTTTGCCATTAGCAATGTGACGGTGTCCATATAGAAATTTAAAATTAAAGTTTTGCAATTTGTATTTTAAACCCCACTAAATAACAATCAAAACAGTTTGGTCACTTCATTAAAATCTAATTTCAAATCATATAACTTTATGATATGAGTATATTCTGTGTGCACTCATCAGGGAACGAAACTATAAAGCCAGATTGATAAAATGTGATCAACGCACGCTAATATATATTAAAGGTGAAATACTATACTATTAGAGAATAAATTTTATATATTATATATATATTACTATATACTTATATATATTATATATACGGTATAAAATACATTGTCGTGATTTCCCACCACATTCCTAATAAAACTACTAAACCTATATATAATAATTTAAGATAATACTATATATACTTTATATATCAGAGATCCACGAGACCTCCCTCACACCTCGGGCGTGGCTCAGGGACTCTTGCCCAAGTTATCTATACCTATAGAACACGATCACACTGATCTTCTACAAATTTCATGAAGATCATGACTCACAAATATTTCTTGTTTTATAGAGTAGAGGACATAGTTTTCAAATATGAAAGAATAATTAATATTTTAAATTAGGAGGAAGATGGCAAGAAGTTATTTCAAAATTATTTTGATTCAAAATAAAATTTCTAAGAATAATTTGCATTCAATAGAATCACAATTAATAATTAATAAAAGCTGACGGCCCGGGATTCTCCGAAATAGCGGAGCTGGAAAAACACAATAAACACAAATTTAAAATATATACTAATAGAATCAAAATTTTTTATCTACAATTAGTAAAGAAAAAAAGTAAATTGGCAAAAATTTAAAGAGAGTGTATTACAATTTTCATATATATTTGATTAAATAATATATATAATACTATATTAGTAGATATTATATATATTATACAGAGTATACTATATAAATTACGTTTACTAATTACAGTTATTATATTATACTTCTGCATTTATACTAAAATATATAGTGATTTATATATATATAGTCATATATATACTAGTATAAGAATACAATGAAAATACTTTGGGTACTTAACTTATATTACAATAATATATATAATAATATATATATATATATATATACTATATATATAAGTATAGTATATATATAAATATCATAATGGCTATAATATATTTATATTATATAATATATAATATATATATATATATAATAGTAAATATATTACAATATTAAAATACCTATCGAAATAAAGAAAAAAATATGTTGGTAAGGTATTGAAAACAACTTTATTTTCTATTTTCCAACCAGTTCCAGTTATGGAAGAGTAGAGAAAAGAGAGAGCAGCACTTAAGAGATAGAGAGGTCAGGTATACTATATCAAATAACGAGATAAGAGATCAGATGAAGGTCACGAGAAGAATAGGCTGGTATAATATTATCGGTGGTATTAAGAGTAATACTTGCGGAGTACAAATTAGAGATAGATTGAAAGTACTTATGAGAAGAGAGGTCAATTGTTCCACAGGTGTAAGAAGAATAGAGATATTAGTTCCAAGGTTAAGAGATGAGAGAGAAGAGAGAATGGACATAAAATGGAGTAGAAATAATTATAAGTGTGGTGATAAATATATTATAAATAATTTATACTTATTAGTAAATATTTATATTACGTTATTTTTTATTATTAATAACTATTATATTATAATTCTGATATATCATTAATAATTTGTGTAATAACAATTTATTATAAATAATATGAAACCCACATGCTTTTCCTTTATAGTAGTTGAGAAAATATTCATTTATAATTATACTTCTAATAATATTAAAATAAATTAGAATATAATATATAAATACAATTTTAAGTGTTACAATTTTAATTAAATAACATCTATTAATAATTAATTATAGTAATAATATATATAATTTAGGTATAATATTATATATTAATAATATTAATATATTAATATATAATATTACCTAGTTAATAAATAGTTACTTATAATTTATGATATTCAATTCTCATAACCTAAAGCATTAACCTATGTATAATATTAAAAATATTACATTAAATACATTCATACATAAACCCACTATCATCATTCATTAACTACGTGTATTAATCAAAAATAACAGTATGGGGTGGCAAAAGAAGTTTAACATATATGAGATTTTGTGATGAAGAACCATGAATGAATTGGCCAACGAGTTCTTGAATTCAATCACACGACGACACGGCATTGTAGATTATTCCATTGATTAAATGATAACAGTAATTTAATAGTAATTGATATAAGGCAATGATAAATGAATACTGAAATAGGAATACTATGTGAAAATATGTTCTGATGTAAAATTAAAATTAGCATTATGGTGAGGGATAAATGGGCGAGGACTACTAAAAAATTCTCATCTACCGTATTTTTGAAACTCAAATATTAATCTATTATTTGCAACCTTACCGAGATAATAACTAATACTATACTGTAATACATCATAATAATAGCCCACAAATATTAATAACAATACCATACCAATTACCCTATACTACCTTCAAATACACTTTCATATAATATTATACTCACTATAGATTATAATATAATCATCTATACTACGACGCATTAATATACTTGATACATCAGCCAACCATACCTGCTGAGAACACTCACTCTTAATTGAGTCAACTTAATAACTATACACTATATAGTATATATTAGATTATGTATTATATAACCGAGCCTAACTCTTATCTTATACCTCTTATCTAATTTCCATATTTATCGTTATTATATTAATACTATTTCTTACTATACTATATATATCATACATATATATTTCATAGTACCACCTACCATATATAATAATGAGATATAAATACAAAATATAAAGTATCATAGGAATCTAAAATATATGAAGGAAATTTGAGTGTGTAAAAGAACTGAAAAATTTTTAATAAATGGAGAAGTAATTTTAAAGTAAAATTTATATAGTCGTCCATCAAGTGAATACTCTATTGCCATTATATCTATTATTACTTATTAATTATCTATTATTATTTTATTTATTTATCTATAATAATCATACCATCGTATATACCGGTCACCACAAAGAAAAGCATAATCGCCAGAATACACTTTTTTTTTATGTAATCAAATGATAGAAAAAAAATATGAGAAATTTGTACAAGACTGCTGAATAATTAATATTGATAGAATTCTTTCGGACAAAAAACCAAGAAAAACTATATTTATTATTCAAGAAATAAAATGACAAATTATGATGACAGGATATTGATTGAAAAGAATATAAAAAATTAAGAGCCTCTGAAATTTACTTTGAACATAGTGCCCAACTAGTTGAAAAGACAGTTTATTTGGAAAGTATATTTTAATCTTTCTTAGTCACTCTAGTGGGGTAGAAATGCGGCACGACATGGAACCACTGGGAATAATAAAACGGAGTATATATTTATTGCAGGGTTTAAAACTACATTTTTAATATTTATATTGGAACCCACTACATATATAGATTGAAAAAGATAATAAAAAAAAAATAAAAATGTTAACTAATGCAAAATATTTAGAAATTAAAATCATGATCTATAACTAAAATAAAAAACTATATTATAAACTACTTAACCATATGTATAACTAATACCTATTAATCTACTAACTAAGTTACCACTATTAATTATCACTATAATTATTAGCTCATACCATCTAATACCAAATACCGTACTAGCTACTTCGAACTCATCATCCTATTATACTATAATAAACCAACTACGTCTAAGCCGCTTAGATGCTAACTTTTAACATAGTTAAGAATGGTGTTACTATAGCCCCATATAGTACTTGCCATATTCTATCCATCTATCAACAATTTTGTAAGCATGACTTGATTCGACATTCACTCGATAATTTTTTCTACAGCTAGAAACGAAAATATCTAAGCTCTTAAATGGTTATCATTACCAATAACTAATACATTTATTTAAAAAAAATGGCAGTAGTAGTAGTAGTAGTAGTAGTATAAAAATAATAATAGTTGTAATAGAAATAGTAGTAATAGTAACTTTTCTGTTTCCCTTTCCTAAATATTCGTTCGAGAATACTGTATCGGCATTACCCACGATGCAAATCCATTTTTGTATTGGATGAATTCGCACTCGTTCTGGTCCTTCTATTAAAAATAAAGAAACTGATTTCGTATCGGCGAGTTGAAAGAATTTTGAATTCTCTTCTTTGGAAGATGTTCCTTGTCGATAAAAGAATGAGTAATAAAGAAAAAAAAAACAAACAAACTGAAAATAATTAATTTAATAGTTGTTGTCTTTATCTGTGAGAGTGACGTCAAGAATGCGAATTTTTGTCTCCGAGGATGCGGATCTTTAAGTTATACATCCGCGCAGATGTGATACGAATCTTCGTAACAGGTCAAATAAGGATACGAATCTTGAAAATTCTGCAGATTTTTCGCATATGTGGATGAGGATCTTTACATTTTTGCCTTTATTTTATTTACACATCCCCCACAGATGCTGATGCATATCTTGGAAATCAAATTGTGAATATGGTTCATAAATATTATGCGGATGTTCTTCGACATATGCGAATGTTAAAAATTCTGCAGATGAGAATTAGGATATTAGCGACATCAATAATCTGTTTCTAAGCCAAAAAAAAAATTTGGGGGGGAGGGGTTATTACAAGTGCTTTGTAAAACACATTCAAGCCTCATACCTAAAAATATCCGGACTTTACCACTTTACCCTATTCACACATAAACTTCTGATATCCAGTTAGTCCTAATATAGTTGTAGTTGCCATTTACATTTAATTATATCTGCCGACTGATTTCGATGCAAAATTAATCATAATTGTAAGTGGAAAAGACTTTTCAAGTTACGGTGTTTGTAGGGTCATATTAACTGAACGCTTGATATTATTAACAACGAACCAACAACAACAACAACAACCAACAAACATACACAACCAAGACAACACACACAACAACGAACAACACAAACAGATTCAGATGCCTCAGGAACAAGAACAACATCAACAACTGCAGACAAGTACACAACAAACGCTTACATTTCACACAACAACAAACATCACAACTGCACCAAATTGCGAACAACAACGCGACATTCTCTAAAATCAATAGCTACAGCAAAGAATTTATTTTATTTCTATGTTATTAACAAAGTCTTATTAAAATGACAGGAATCAATAGATCTATAGATCATAGCTCAATAGATCAATAGATCAATAAATCATGGAGGTTAGGATGGTAGTTGGATGATTAGTTTGATTTACGATTGTACTATTACGCTTTAGGGTACGTAAAAATGAAAATTATAAATTATAAACCAAAATAATAAAAGTTTTTGAGATATGTTATACAAACTATGACTTGAATCAAGTGATCAAAGATCATAGATCAATAGATTAATCTGCCTTTAGTTTATTTATCTATTTACTTGATTCCTGCTTTAAGGTATGTAAAAATGCCAATTTTTTAAAGTTATAAAACATAAAGACATTAAATGTTTTAGTAAAACAAAATGTTTAAAGCAAATAAAACAAAAATAATAAGTTTTGTATTAAAATAAAACAAAATAAAATTAAGAGTTTATTAGTTAAAACCAAAATGTTTAAAGAAAACAAAACAAAATAAATAAAAGTTTCTGTGTTTGATATTACAATATGTTTGAATCAAGTTAGCATCAACTAGATTACATAGATCAATAGACAAGATCATGGGGTAGAGATAGAGTGGGTGGTTTGATTTACTGATACTGATTTACTGCTTAGTGATTTACTGATTTATTGATTTAACTGCTTAAGGTATGTAAAAATGCAAATTTTTAAGTTATAAGCTACACAAAAGAATAAATTTAGTAAAACAAAATGTTAAGCAAATAAAACAAATAAATTAAAAGTTTGTTGAATATGTTAGTACAAAGATGACTTGAATAAAGTAGATCATATAGATCAATGAATCAATAGACTCAATGATCAATAGATCAATAGATCATAGATCAATAGATCATTGGAAGCGTTAGGAGGTGGATGGAACGTTTGATCTTACTTGATATTATGATTTTACTGCTTTAATGGGTATGTTAAAAAATGCAAATTTGTTTAAGTTAAGACATAAAAAGTGTAGTAACTTTTTAGCTAAAACAAATGTTTTAAGCAAATAAACAATAAATAAATTTTTATGTAAAAACATTAATTATTTAAGAAATCAAAAATAAATAAAAGTTTTGTTTATTATACAAAATATGACCTTATATCATCAATAATCAATGTCAATAGCATCAAATAGATCTGGAAGGGAGGAGTATAAGTGGTGTCGTTTATTTATGATTACTGCAATTTACTGCTTTACTTCTTTACTGATTTGATTCCCTGCTTTAGGTTATGTAAAATGTAAAAATATTTAAGTTTAATATAAAAAGATAAATTTTTTTAGTAAAAAACCAAATGTTTAAGGCAAATAAACAAACCTTTGCTATGAAATAAAATCAACAAAATAAATAAATTTTTTAGTAAAAACATAATGTTTAGAAAACAAAACAAAATAATAAGTTTTAAGTGTGTAATATAATAATAATATACTTATATCAATAGTACTCAATAGATCAATAGCTCATAGGTCATAGATAATATCTGGAAGTAGGAGCGATAGTTGGATGTAGTGTTGATACTCTTACTATTTACGTTTTTACTGATTTACTGATTTACTGTTTCTGTTACAATGTAGTAGTAGAAATTTATACGAAGTTATAAACTTTTAGCTGCACTAAATTTTTATAAAACAAAATGGTTAAGAGCCTTACAAAATAATAAAAGTTTTGTATTAATATTATACAAAATATGATGAATCAATAGAATCAATAGATAATAGATCACATAGATCAATAGATCATGAAGTGGTAGGAGGGTACGTATGGAGCAGTTAAGTTAGTGATTTACTGATTTCACGATTTAGTATGTAAAAATGCACATTTTTCACGTTATAAATAAAAAGAATATAATTTTTAGTAAAACAAAATGTTTAAAGCAAATAAAAAAAAAAATAATGTTTTCAGTTGCAGTAATATTTTAAGGCTACAAACCTATTTATCTTGATTTGTTTAAGACCCAAAATATGACGTGAATCCTAGTCGAATGATCATAGATCAATAGATATGGGTAGGAGTTGGTGAGTGGCCAGTTGATTTACCTGATTATGAATTTATTCTCGCTTTAAGGTATGAAAAATGCAAATTTTTTAGTATAAACTTTAAAAAGTTTAATTTGTAATAAAACAAAATGTTTAAGCAAATTAAAATAATAATAATTTTATAGTAAAACACATAAGTTAAAGAAACAAACAATAATAAATAAAAGTTTTTGTGATATATATATACTCAAGAGAAAAAATTAGATCAAGATTCAATGATCATGGAAGGATTAGGACGTTTGGATGGATTACAGTTATTCTGAATTACTGATTTAACTGCATTAGGTTGTAAAATGCAAATTGTTTAAATTATTAAACTAAAAAAAAGTTTAAATTTTAGATAAACAAAATGTTTTAAACATAAAACAAATAATTATAAATTTTTATAGTAAAAAACAAGTTTAAGAACAACAAATATAATAAATAGTTTTGTGTCTCTTACACAACTATGCTTGAATTAATAGATAAATTGATCAACAATCAATAGAGCATGGATTGTTGGGGCTTTAGTTTGTGTTTGATTTACTGATTTTACCCGAAGGGGGTGTAAGCGGTTTAACGGATTTATAATTACGCTTTTAGGGTAGGTAAAATGTAAAATTTTTAGTTATAAACATGTGTTGCGTATAGTTTCTTCAAACTATTTTTTTGTGCAAATAAACAAAAATAAATTTTTTAGAGTAAAAACAAATGTTTCGCATAAACGAAAACAAAAAATAAAATTTTGAATTATAGATCAAATATGACTTGAATCAAAGTCAAATAATCAATAGATCAATAGACTCATGAAGTAGGACGGCTTGATGGAGCAGTTTCGATTTACTATTTACTGATGTTTACTGCTATTAAGGTATTAAAAATGCAAATTTTTTTTAAGTTTTTAACATAAAAGTTTAATTTTTTGTAAAACAAATGTTTTAAAGCAAATAAAACAAAATAACATAAATAATATTTTATAGTAAAAAACATAATGTTTAAAGAAAACAAACAAAAATAAATAGAAAAGTTTTGTGTTATATTATTCAAAATATGAAGACTTGAACCAAGAGATCAATAGATCAATTAGAATGGTAAGGTATAGGTTGTTGGATGGATTACAGTTGAGCTTACTGATTTTACTATGATTTACTGCTTAGGTATGTAAAATGCAAATTTTTAAGTTTAATAAACATAAAAGAATAAATTTTTAGTAAACAAAATGTTTAAAGCAATTTAAAAAAAAAATAAATAAATTTTTATTAGTAAAAAAACACAATAATAAATTATTTATAGTAAAACATAAAATAAACAATCCACAACAAATAAATAAAATTTTTTTTGTATACAAAACTTGAACAATTAGATCAATAGATCAAGTAGGTCAATAAAATCAATAGATCATGGATCGCGTAAGGAGGTGGACTGGTCAGTGATTTACTATTATGATTTACTGCTTTAAGGTTAATAAATGATATTTAATAAAAATTAATCATAAAAAAATAAATTTTTAGTAAAACAAAATGTTTTAAAGCAAATAAGAAGAAATAAATAAAGTTTTAGTAAAAAACATAATGTTAAAGAACAAAACAAAATAAATAAAAGTTTGTTTATATATATATATATGAATATGAAGTAAATCAATAGATCAATAGTCAATAGATTCATGGAGTAGGGAGTTGGGCAGTTTGATTACTAATTACTGATTTATGCTCTAAGGTATCTAAAATGCAAAAAAAAATAAATTATATATATATGAAGCATTCAATAATAGAGCAAACAAAATTTTAGAAACAAATTAAATAAATAAACTTTTTTGTGTTTTTGTCAACATAGCTTAATCAATTGATCAATAGTCAAAGTTCATAGATCAAGCATGGATTGGGAGGGTTATTTTATTACTTGATTTACTGATTACTCTTTAAGTATGTAAAAATGCTAAATTTTAAGTATAAACATAAAAGAATATAATTTTTAGTAAACAAATGTTTAAGCAAACAAAATAAATAATTTATTTTAGAAAATAAACAATATAATTGTCTTATAAAAATAGAAAAATAATTTAATAAAAAAAAAAATTAATAAAAATTACACAAAGTATAAATGTTAAATAAAACTTATAACAAAAAGCAACAATAAGCATGTTTCAACTTAGGAGAAAAATTATATTAGTTTTTTTTATAAATAGAAATGCAGAGGTTTTGGTGGGTGAGAATCTTCAACATTTAGAAAATCGGGTTATCTTTGCAAGATGCAATGCAATGGACGATAGTGTACATTGATACGAATCAGTTATGGACTATGTAATGATATGTATTTTTAAACGATATTTCTAACTAGATCGCACCGCCAGCACCGTGCCGTACCAATCGAATCTTCTCCTAATCCTCACTTCCTATTCTTTTCATTCTTCCTTCTCATTCTTCTTCTCTCCACTTCTTCCTTCTTCTTCCTCTTCTTCTTCTCGATTAATTATTCCATGATTTCTTCTTTTTTTCAGGAGTGACCCCCTTTCCGGGGGGGTTTCCTTCTTAGACTCGAACCGCGAATCATTCTACTAAATTTCATCCTCGTCGTTACTAACATTTCGATTTTTAGGAGGTGGCGCCCTCATGCTGCGCCGTATCAGTCTCGATGAGGTTACGTTCACCTTCTCGAGAGCAAGTTTGAAGAGATAATTTCACTAAAATCTCTAAATGGAGGGGGAGAGAGGTGGATTAATAAGACTATTGCTAGCTTTAAAACTCACATATTGCCGAACTGACCAACAAATTGTCCCCCAGGAAACCTTAATTTGACCATAAAAAGTATAAACTAGCAATTCAGAAAGTCCAATCATGTCGTCATTTGACTTGATTCCTTCTTTATAGATGCGATCTTCAGAATCGACCTCCCGATTAAATAACCTCTAACTCACTCAGCGTCAAAAATTATGCGACTTATGAATTCATGTCAGTCGGCATCTTGACTGACCCGTTCAAAGCCTCACATACCCAACGCTTCCCCGACCCAAAAACCCAAGTTGACACCTCAAAAGCGTCATATATGAACCTTACGATTTACCAAGTCATGTCGGCAGGGGACTTGAATTCCGTGCCAACGCCTCAGCATACCTCTATTAAACGGCTTCCCCGACCCCCAAAAACCCATGGTGACACATCAGCGTCAAAATCTGACGAACCTTACGGAAGTTCAATATGTCGGCTTGACTTTGAATTTCGTCGCGAGCCTTGGAAACGGGTCCCCCGACCCCAAAACTCCATATAGGACACCTCAAGCGTCAAAATCTGACGACCTTACGAATTCAATCATGTCGCATTTGCAGTTGAATTTCCTTGTTCCAAACGCGCTTACCATACTCATAAACGCTTCCCCGACCCCAAAACCCATAGAGACACCTCAGCGTCAAAATCTATTCATTCGACTTTAACAAAATTCAATCATCGTTGGCTATTACTTAGTAATTGACGTCTCAGAACCTCAGATAAACGCCACCGGACTAGACAAACCCCAATTTGACGTTTAACGTTAAAAAACGCTAAATCCGAAAAACGCGGGATTGCGGGTAAAAACGCAGGAGAATCGCGGGACGACAGAGGCTCAACCATCAAATCGTGATCTCAGCGGGAAAAAATATGCATTCTGGTCAGGCGAAAAGAAATTAGGAAAATAAAAATATACGGTTAAAAAAGGCTGACAATCTGGTTCGACCCGAAAAAATATTGGTGTGATATATATTAATATTATAAGATAATATATATATATATAATTATATATATATATATAATATTATATATAGATTATATATATATATAATATATATATAGCATATATATATATATATATAATATACTATATATATACTATATTATATACTACATTAAATATAATATATATACTATATATATATATATTATATATATATATATAATTATATAATATATTATTAATATTATATATATATAATATATATAATATATATAATATATTAATATATATATATTATATAATAACAGGCGCCGATAGCGACGTCGACCGGGTATATTATATATATATATTATATATCTATAATTATATATTATATAGTTATATACTATTATATATATATAATAATATATATATATATATATATATATATACTATTACTTATATTATACTAAATATAATATTATTATATATCCCTCTCAGTAGTTAATTGGCTTGAGATGAGTACCTCTTTTTCGGAGAGTAGGAAAGAAGTTTAAAAGTTATTTTTTTGGAGCAAGAAAATTTACGATGTAGGGTCACTTACGTTTAGTACGAACACGCTGATATTTATTCTGAGGTTTATCAAAAATTAACGAGTAAAAGGTTAAAGCATAGTTTTTTCATTTACGAGGTTGCATGTCATGTTCCCGCCATAATGGTGCAATAACAAATGTACACCGAACATAATTCTGAGTAGAGAAATGCCTCATTATCACCTCTTCATATTTTATTCCTTGACATATGTCTGAGGATATTAATACTCTCTCAGAGTTATTCATGAGGAGGATGACAGGCAAGTGTTTGCTGATTTTCATAATGATATCTTTAAATGAGTTGAGAACAATTGATATAATTGGTAGATAGATTGTCATGGGATGGGAGGACATTTGTTTTATCATCATAACAGCAGAGTGATTCATTAAATTCTTGCAACCTTAACATAATCAGGGTAACGTCATATATTACTGAAAGTTAGCGACTTTAATTCTGCCTGTTATTTTAGTTTAATTCTTACTAGCCATGGTCGAATGATTCAAGTGTACCGCAAATTGATCTATATTTTGAGGGACTCGGTGACTCTTTGTTTGAGATTCTTAAATATTTCTAATGTTGATGATATGGAGTTATGTTTTCACTCAAATGAAACAGAATTCTTTTTACTTGGTCACAGCATTTCTCTCATGACACAGTGACTCATCGGGGAAGTTCCATTTCTGGCAGACAATCCATAATACATCACTGAGTATCACCTGTGACGTATCAGTGAGAGGGGTCAGAGCAGGACACACAAATTTGTCTTCTGAAACAATTGTCAACGCTAGATCTACTAGAGAATAGAAGAGAACTGCTGATGAGTATCTACATTCGGTCGTGCGAGAAGTTAACTTGGATGTATGTATTTGATAGATGTAATCTATCTGAAACTTTGTTTATACTCTATCAGATTTTTCTTTAATAATATCTCCTTCGTATTGTCCTTTGAGTAGTGTGTTGAAGGAGACCGATACTTTCGCGCAGTCGTACAAATGAGTAACAAAACCAAGAAATGCAACGTGATAAACAGAGGATCCATACTATAATTTTCTGTAATAGCATTCATCCTTATGATTTTTCGTTCATCGTCCCTATAGTGTATTTAATTTTAAGTAGATCAGTTGTTATTAGCATTTCCTTATACTTTTTTCTATTTTCCTTCTCTACATTTTCCTTGTTTTGCGCTTAATAGTTCATAACTGGAGCATTCTTCTTTCGCAGAATACATTCGATTGCACAGTGTCTACGGATTTGCGTTGGTCATGCGGAAACAACTTTCGAAGAATCCCAAACCACATTGGATAAGCATACCATTGGGAAAGTTTCTTCAACAGTTGATTTCGAGCGAATATTCTCACAAGTACGAGCCTATCAATATTAATATTGCTGGTAGATTTCGATTGTGACTCTAATTACTGTCCACTACCTTGAGACGGCACTAGTCAACTAATTTTAATCAGTTTTACTTAAGTTAAATTTATTTAACAAGTGAAAAATGTATGTGTACAAAAATTATTCGTAGTTCCATATGTTTGATACGATATGTCATGTTAGGTAACGTTGTTTGGTCAGGTTAGATATTTTTATGTTATGCGAATATATAAAGACTCAACCTCGGCCATTATAGCATTTTATTCATACTTAAAGTGTGTTAGGGTAGTTATGGACTTATGGCCTTAGATCAGAAATTGTTGTTAATTTAATTAAAATTAAAAATTTGGTTTATGCTAGGAGTAATTCATAGTCCCGTACGTTAGATAGGGTAGATCATGGAAAATTTTGTTAGGTTTTATAAGACTACTATGTTAATAAAATATATATAGATTATATATTATATAAATATATTATTACTATATATATAATATATATATTATATATTATATATATATTATATTATATATATTAATATATATATTATATATATTATATATATATACTATATATATAATTACTGTATATATAATTAATATAGTATTTATATATTAATATATATATTAGATATTATATATGTTATAATATATATTAGGATGTTACCGATAGTATCGGTATCGTAAACGGTACTAGAGGGTCGGCCATTTTGGATTCGGTATTCGGCAGTTATTATTATGTACACGTGTAAACAAGGGTCATTGATAAACTTTTATATTCAATAATAAATCTAGTTGGATTATACAGAGGTGTGATGGGACGATGAATCGTCATCTCATCAGGTAAATCGCATATTTTTTCTCAATCCCATTATCGTCTTCGTCTTGACAATTCTATCTATAGTTTGCCGATTACCGTGAGAATATTACACAGAACCTGAGAAAGATTATGTTTCTGCCTCATAATTTAAGATACTACTTAAATTACTAGATTTATAATAAATAATGATTTGTATATTATAATTTTTTAAAAATCAATGTTTGAAGATTAATTTATTACATTAATTACATAAAATTATTAAGTTAAATTAATGAGATGAAATATGTTTATCATTAATTAGGTGATTGATTAATAATGAAGATAAATTATTATTATTATTCAAGAAAATTATATATTATTATTTATATTATTATTATTAATTATTATATTATTTTATTTCTATTATTATTATACTGTATATTATAATTTTATATTAATATTATTATTGATTATTTTTATTATTATTAATTCCCTAACCTTTTGCTCTTGTCTGGGACCCAGATGGCTAAGAATTGATCCTTCAACTCGCTTTAATGATATCCCAATATAGCTTATTTTCTAATTCTCTAAATGAGTGAGTTGTGCCTATGTAAACATTCAATATTCCTTGTAATACGTCTCGAAGATTCGTATCTCCTAACTTCGATTTTTGTGACTTAAAATCTTTCTTCCTCACTACAATTAATCTTTGCTTGTGCTACTGCTTTTCCTAAACAAACCAGATTTCAGCCTTTTTGACTACTTACTACTTTACGCAGGGACATTTAGCTTCTCATCCTCTACTAGATTTCAGATGTAGTGAACACTGAATTGGTTGGTTCTCTCCTACTGTATCTATGGTGGGAGCGCATTCTGAAGTTTCTGGAGACTCGCATTAAGAGCACCATACACACATATCGGATCGTCCGAACCCATTCTTGAACACACACTTGACCTATTGTTTCACCACTAGTCCTTCTCACTTAAAATACACCACTTTCGCTATATATATACTGTGGAAGTTTATTATCTCATCATTTTATATTTTTTTCTCTTCAACAGCTCCAACCTGTCTTATGCGGTTTTCTGCACTTTGATGGGCTGATTGTGGGTCTTGCGTCGCTTGTACGCTAACTATAATGAGTTATCGCTTTGTCTCTGAAGTTGCTTCTGCTTCTGCCGAATAAGGTGGGGCCTGTAATCTTTGATGGGATAAGCAAGTTCATTCCTTCTTCAACTAGATCTTTTTCTCCTCCATAATCCTTGGTTCGATAGTGCTTGTTCTTTGGCCATTCAGGCTAGAGATTAGGGCGTTCGCTGTGGAAAAATCTCATTCTCATTTCACACTCGCTAATTTCATTCGCTAGAAATCGTTTGCAGGGATACTCTTCGACGAGCAAGCAAACTTTCATTAAACGAAAGTGCCTGACCTTCCTTGGTTCTCCTACTGACAATCCGTTAACAGGCCTCTGTGTCCAAACATCTCTAAGAATTCGTTAAATCGTATTTCCTCCTTATTCACTTCTGATGTCCTGTTAGCTAATTACTCCAATTGAAAGACAATCTTTTGCCTCCTATCTTTGCTCTACTCAATCCTGGACCATTTGGCATTCCCTCTTCCTACGTCTTTCCTCTCAGGTTCATACAGGTGTGCTGTACATTTGATCGCTCTCTCAAATTTGAACGATAAGAAGGTGGTGGCCCGGAGGCATTGTCTCCGAAGTTTTGAGAGGAGTGTGCTTCCGTGCTGACGACGCTCCTCGTTTCAACTATTTTCTCTATTTCTCAAATACTACACTTACCGCTCAGTGTTGAAGCACGTTATGCCAACTATCCAGAAAAAAGGAGAGGAAGCGCTACTGATCTGTCTAACCTTATTCTATCTAGATCTTTGACCCGTCTCACTCTATTCGTATATCATCTGGAAGTTCTATTACTTCTTTGCGATCTCAGTACGGCTTTCTGCACTTGAGGCTATGGCGATATACTTTCTTTTAACGGATTTCATGGTTTCGCCATTAGAAGCACGGGAGAATGCGTGTGGCGCTTGACATATCCAAGCAATGTGACCGGGTATGGCACGCGTCACTGCTCTCCAAGCTCCCTCCTTTGGCTTTCCTCCTTCTCTCTTAAATTTGTCTAGCTTTCTTTCAATCGCTCAATATAGTGTTGTTATGGCGACTTCTCTTTTTCTTGTCATAGTGGTTATTCTCAGTTCTGTCTTAGTCTCTACTTTATTCCCCTACTTTTCATATAATGATCTTCTCACCTGAATATCTACTCTATCCACTCATATGCGATGAATCTCCTTCATTCTTAAACTCATTTTCATTTCATCACCTCTTTTATTTAGAATTGCCTATGTTTTATTTTCCGACTCTATTCTCGTCTGATCTGGATGAAGTTCCTGTGGGTCGTCTAAATCTTGTTAAATTCAATTCTGTTAAACTACAAATCTCGCGTCTCTAGGATACTTCTAATTCTTCTATTTTCGACGTACTTCGTTCTCCTGTTGAACATATAAACATCCTTGGCATTAACAAACAAAAAAATGTCTTCGGAAACCTCACAATACAACGGTGCTAGACGGCCATCAAGAACTGGGAGTTTGTTTAACTGCGGACTTTTTATTCTTCTTTCTCAGTATCCGCTATCAAGGGTCTTCATTCGCTCTGATGAAGTATCTCTCTATCTGGGGGGGGGCTCTGGTTTCACCCGCTTTTGGATAGGGAGTCAAAGCCAAAAGACTTATAACTGTCCTCCTGTATTTTCCAGTTCACTTCACCCTCTATTTTTGCAGCGCGATGTTTGTGCTTTATCCTTGTTCTTAGTACCGCAGCGGAAGTGTCAGTAAACTTAACCACTAGCGTACCAAGGACCTTTACGACGCCCTCACTAGCACAAAGGCGTGCTTGTGTCTGCACTAGTATTGTGTAGATATTAGTAACTCCAGGCTTAGTTCGCTGCGGTTCTTTCTTCTTTCCTGCCACCTCGTTCTGTGGAATTTCCTTCATCTTCTGTCCTACTGAATATTAAATCTCCCTTACTTTTAAAGCCTGCGCCTGGCTGATTCTGGCGTAATTTGCGTTAGATGGTAACTTTTTCGTGTACAATCACGCCTTCCTGAATTAGGCTCTCTCTGTTCGTGAGTGAGTTGATCACTTGTAATATATACTATAATATATATATATATATATTAATATAAATATAGATAATATCTATATATATATATAATTAATAAATTTATATATATATATATATATATAATATATATATATATAAATATAGAGGAGGAGAGAGGACGAGAGAGGAGAAAGAGAGGGAGGAGCGACCTCAGAGAGAGGGAGAATGAGAGAGAGCGAGCGAGAAATTGAACAATACTAATATGGTAATGATAAATGAAACTTATGTATTAAATTCGGTTGTTAATTATTTAACTTTAACATAAGAAATTGAAGTGAACACTTATTTAATTTCTTCCTTAGCTATAAAATTTGGTAAACTTTTACAAAGATAGAAAATTTAAAATATGCTTTTCAATTATCGTCAATACGTCATCGTTCCAAATTTACTATCAATCTCGCGTCGCAATCGTCAAAAAATTCTTAATCGTCCCATCACTATAAAAGCGTCTCTAATAAGCAATCCCTAAATAGTAGCGAGAGGATTCGCAAGACGTACCTGCCTTGACTTTTTTGACCTTTTTTGAGCTCGAATTTTTACCTGACCTCCTGGACCTTTTGGGCCTTGACCTTTTTGGGCAATCCAATTTTTGAGAACCAAATTTTTTTGCAAACCCTATTTTTGCAAGAACATTTTTTGCAACCTATATTTTTTGCAACCCTAATTTTTTCGGAACCCTAATTTTTAACCCTTCGAAGATAGGGTCGCCAAACGGTTGCGTAAGGAACCGTTGTACGTACCCCACCCTAATTTTCGACAACCCTTGAAATTCCAATGGGTCATTTTTTGCCCACGGTATTTTTGTCCTTCCTTTAGGGGCTTAGCCTTTTTGATGTCTTAACCCTGTTTGACCCTAATTTTTTCGACCACCCTTTGGTCTTCCATTGGGTCAATTTTGGCCCACCTAATTTTGGCCACCCTTTAGGGGTTAGCCCTACTTTTTTGATGTCTTCCCTTGTTTATCCTTGACCTACTTTCTCCAAAGCTTGCACTGATACCATGGTCAATTTTGACGCCACGTAATTTTTGGCTTCTTAGGTTTAGCCCTCTTTTGATGATCTTTACCCTTGTTGACCATATATTTCGCCTTACCTTCCCAACTACCATGGTCAATTTTGCCCACTCATTTTTATTGCCCATCGTGCCCACCCGTACATATTTCGTTCTAACTTGAACGAGTATGGATCATCCTAACTTGAACACCACAACCACACACACAACCCCACACACACGAACACACACACACACACAACACGCACCACCACACACACCACACACCACACACACACACTTATACATACCTTCACTATGACACTTACACTACCCATAGATACTCACACTTTACATTTACACTAAAGTCAAACGTACAAACACACGACCAAACCTTTGGTCTTCGATGGGTCAATTTTGACCACTAATTTTTGCATCCCCAATTTCGCAGAGCTCAATTTTTCGACAACCCTTTTGGGTCTTCCAGGTGCAATTTTGAGAACCCAAATTTTTCGGTCAACCTTTGTGTATTCTAGGTACAACTTTGATGCCTCAGCTTGATGCCTCATCTTTGACCCCAACATTGATGCGCTCAATTTAAGCCCCAGCTTTGATTGCCTCACTGTGATTGGCTCCAATTTGATGGCTCAGATTCTTATGGCTCATTTATGGTGTCATCTTTGTGTACGTATGTTGTTTAGCTTGAATTAAGATTATGATGTTCAACTTTGATGGTTCCCAATCACGTAAGGTACTAGTGATGTTCTATTATGTGTTCTATGAGTATTAGATGAGTGCCAGGTGAATGCCAGGGAGTGCAAGTGAGTGACAATGAGGTGCAATTGAGTGCAATGAGTGCCAAGTGCAGTGCCAATGAGATGCAAAGTGAAGTGCCAACATAGTGCCAGTGGTGCCACATAGTGCCAATGATGTGCCATTTTTCAAGCTTTTCTAGCCTCCCCTTAGACTAGAATGCCCTATATGGGTCTTCCACCTAGGTAATAAGTATGAGAATCGATCTGGTATATTACAATTGCTAGAACTTCCTACTAGAGTTAGATGTCGATAAACTGATAAGCCATTACACTCGCATAGCACTTACACAGCCTTACATTACACTCCACCATCAGGTAATTACACTTAACTCACACCCTCGAAGCTCATTTTGTGCTCATACTTTGATGACTTCATCTTTGATGACTCATCTTGATACATCTTATGGATGATTCATACTTTTGAATGACCTATCTTTGTTCTACCTTCAGATCAAAGCTGCCCACAGGCCGCAGCAGGGCTCCACCGCGCGTGTCTCGTCGCACCCGCACGTGTGTCGGCCGTAGCGTGAAGCCTTCGTCGCCGCGCGCGTCGCCCGCATCGAGAGAACGCGGCGACCCGCCCCGCCGCGTGCGCCCCGCCAGCGCCAAATTTCGCGTCCAAGCCCGCCGATCGCCCCAGCGCAATATTCCGCACGAATGAAATTTATATATATATTATTATAATATATAATAGTATCATATATAATTATATATATAATATATATATTATACCAATAAAATAACAGATCTATGCATGATATAATATGCCTTATAATCTTCATTTTATTCTTACTTGGTTGCGATTATGCGATCATCGCTGCGAAACTTCGGCTGTAACTCATTACAAGCCTATCAATATTTTACTTAATTACTTTTAATTTTAATTTATGTAAGAAGAAATTTTATAAAACATTACTATCTACATGACCTTAGCTAATCAGTAAATTCATAGATGTGTTACGCTAACACCCTGAAGGGATTTAGTTATGCTTTGTTTTACTGTTTACTGCTTTTAATCATATGTTTTACTGCTTAACTACACATTTATTAAAATTACATACCTTTAAAGCAGTTAAATCAGTTAAATCTAGAGGGTACAGAGGGATTAGTGTGCTTTTGTTTTACTCTTTACTGCTTTAATCATGTTAGTTCCAATAATGTTAACTCATATGTTTTACTGCTAACTATTATATTTTATTAACATTAATAACTTGAAAGCAGTAAATCAGTAAATAATTAAATCATAGCAACAAGGGGAATAGTATGCTTTTGTTTAACTGTTTACTGCTTTAAATCATGTTTTACTGCTTTAACTCATATTTACTGCTACTCAATATATTATTAAATTAATCAACCTTAAGCAGTAATCAGTATCACATAGAGTGGTGAACTACACCAAGGGGGGAATTGTATCTTTGTTTTACTTTTTACTGCTTTAGCTTTAACTCATGTATTTACTGCTTTATCTCATAATTTTTACTCTTACCTAAAAAAGTTTACGCTTTATTATATTTTATTGAACATTATGTTTTTTATTTGTTTTATACTTTCATTTATTATTATATTATTTATTTTCTATATTATTTTTTATTATTTATTATTTTATTTTTATGTTTATATCTACTTAGTGTTATTTACTTATGCCTATTCATTATTCTCTAGAAACCACATACACAACACACACACACACACAACACACACAACACACACAAACACACACCTGTACACTATAACACACATTCACTATGAACTTTACACACTCACTATGACACTTACATCTCCATAGACACTTCATTTACACTCACACACACCCACATTCACTATGGCACTTATACAAGCATTCACTATACACTTACATTTACCCATAACACTTACATTTACACTTACACATGCACACACAACACACACACACACCACACAACACACACTCACACACAATTGCCCATAGACCACACAGATTTATTTACACACGCAGATTTACTTACACTCACACAGATTTACTTAACTCACACACAATTTACTTTAACCACACACACAGATTTACTACCACTCACACACAGATTTACTTATACTCACACGATTTACTTACACACACAGTTTTACTTCCCACTCAGATTTACTTACACTCACTATAGCCTAACACCACACCACACCACACACACCACACCAGCCCTCACTTACACAATACCTTTAATTATTAAACATTTTATGCTTTTAATTAATACGTACATTTATTTACTCATTCAAATATAACGTATAATTTATTAAAAACTTCTAGAATAAATCAATCATTATCTTTGAACAAAGAACTATTATTAGACTGTAATACTTTGGTTGTATAAATTTTATAACTATCAAGTTTTTTAATAACTTTTACTAAAATTTTATAAATTTATTAAATATATTTTACGTACCCTAATAAAGCAATAAATCAGTAAGTCGGTAAATCAGACCCTAGCACCCCTCTACATCACATCCATGCCACGTTTTCGCTATACTTATCTGTTACATCGCTTAGCCATGTAATAAAGTATAATAACAATCAATAATTCTTCGTCTGTAACTGATAACAGTATTTATTAAAATGCTTTCTAAGTTCTTATCAACTAACATTCTATTCACATCACTTCATATTATTCGCTCCACGTCAATAAAAAATATTTCAAATTTTTTCAATATATTTCGGATTTTCTTTATTTTCATTATTATTATTATTATCTATTGTACATTGACAATCCACGAGAAAACACAACAACCGCACTCCTTACAGATACGAAATTGACCTTCTGAAAAATGTGTTGAAAACTACTTTAGGCAATTGGATAAGCCTTTTTTCGTAGCCCGGGCACAATTGAGGCTATTCAGTCAGAAATATATTTCAAACTACGTTTTTCTGAAAATGTGGTGTGCAATAACTACGTTAGTCTCAGAATTGAGGCTTAAATTTAGCATAAAGCCATCTTTGTATCCATGGCTGATTTAAGCCGTGAAACCAGCGCATCAAGTTTTTGCTAAGACTACTTCCTAAATTCTATACTTATTTTTAAACTTATTCCAAAGGGCTATAGGTTAGTTTAGATTTATAGCTGTTTGAGGAAAGTTTTCCTTAATTGTGATTGGCGGAGTAATCACTAATATCTCTATTGACCTCGTATGTGATGGTCCGAGAATTATTTTATCGTCTTTTGAAAATTACTTTGTTCTTTCAACTTGTATTGAGCAAGAATGGGATCTTATTTTAGTTACTACAAAAATATTTAAATCTAGTCGATTTTACGAACCTGCATGTATTAAATAAGAACTATATTTATTTTTACTAAGATGTATAGATTTTTAAAATACTTACATGAGAATAATTATTAATTTCATAGAAATAATTAATATTAATTCACTGGATTTATAGTAGATCACGTGAGCCCAACGAAGAGCGCCCGCAAGCGCGACCCGTGCGGAACAGCCCGCAAGCGCGTAATATTACTACGCGGTCCCGAAAATATTTCTTTATGATATGCCGGTGTAAACTTTCATTACATCATTTTTGTATTTTCAATTATACCGCTTCCTATATTTAATCGTTCATTTTTATTCTTACTTGAAAATTTTTAATTTTTTTATTAGAAATACATTCACTGCGTAAGTTCTTGAAAAAACATTAGGTTTTAAAAGACATTTTCTTTGTAAAAAGCAGTTTTGTTTATTACCTAATTATTTCCTGAGGGAAATAGAACAATATACTCGCTGTACGTAGGCCATGCTTCCTTCTCTGTGGTATGCCTTTAAATCTTTTACTTTAAGGATGTAAAACAAGTCTTAAGCCTTAAAGTTACACCTATTTACGACGTAGAGTTAATGTATAGATGTCCCATACCCTCCCTTTCTAAGGTATGTCTTTACGGATTTCCATAAATAAAATTATGAAATAAATATACAGCACATCAAATGGAAAACAGATTAGAATAAAATATTAAAATACACAATTGTGTTAAATAAGCTTCTCGATTGTATAAAGAGTAAGGATTCTACATGGATTTCCGCAATTCGTCTCATCACTCTACTCCAAAACTACATCCAAGCATATCAGTTCATAGCTTTCCTTTATCAGATGTGTTAGCATTCGCAACATCGAATATCTCCCTGGTTTGTAATCAACACTGATATACCAGGACTTTAAATTAACTAATGCGCTTGAACGTTATAATATTCGTAAATATACCTTATACAGTACACAAACTAATATAATACATACTGAATGGGACGGTGTCAAAGATATCATCCTCTAGGATGTTTGCCCTACCACTTTGAAATACAACGCTCCAAATTTTCGGACCGCGTAGTAATTACGCCGGCGGGTTCATGCGTCGTTCCGCACCGGGTCGCGCTGGCGGGCGCTCTTGCGTTTTGCTTCACGTAACCTACTATGAATCTATTTCGTTCATTAATCTATTCTGTGAATTAATAATTATTCTCAATGTATATTTATGTATAATATGATATTCACACTTAGTAAAATTACAAACACTTTAATACAAATCAGATAAGCTTGTGCACGCTTACAGCTCAAAGATGACTATATTTTAAGGTGGGTCTAAAGATAAGTAAACACACAGCTCAAATACACTCAAAGGACAAAGTTAATTTTCAAAAGACATAAAATAAATCTCGACCATACATACGACGGTTATACTAGAATAAGGTTACTCCGACAATCACAAGTAGGAAATTTCCTTTACCTGCTTAAGGATCTTACCGATCCAGCATGCTTCGTTGAAAATATTATATAAAATAATAATATAACAATATTCTTGTCTATACTGAATTACCTTTTGACCGGCTATTGGCTTTAATCAGCATGGATACAAAATGTATCTAAATTTAGGCTACGTAGTTTTGCACCACATTTTACAGAGAAAGGTCAGTTTTGAAATATATTAATTGACCTGGAGCTAGGCTAAGTGGCCGCGCCGGAAAAAAATGGAAGAGGTAAATTTTGAGTAAAGAGATGTTCAACAATTTTACAGAGAGAGGTCAGTTGCGTATCTGTAGGAGTGCGGGTTGTTGTGTTTTCTCGTTGGATGTCAGTAAATAGATAATATATAATAGAAATAATAAAGAAATAAACGAATTTTAAAAACTTTGAACTATTTTAGTTAACATCGAGCGTATATAAATGTAAGTGATAATTGTTATTTTAAATAAGAATTAAAAGATTTTATAAAACTGTTATTGTTAAGCATGGGGGAACTATATGTGATGTATCAGCACATGCTAAAGATGAGTAAAGCAGGTAAGCAAGTAGAACAAAACGTGCATAGCTTGGTGTAGAGGGGCTAGGGCTGACCTTTATGATTTACTGATTACTGATCTTATTGCTTTAAGGTACGTAAAATATATGTTTTAAAAAATTCATAAAATTAGAAAAATATATTTTTAAAAATTTTAAGTTATAAAATTTTATATATCAAGATCAAAAAGATATAAATCTGTTGTGGTCATGATGTGGATGGAGTTTAGAGGGAATGTAGAATTAAGAACTTTGAAAGAAATTTAGCTAGCATATTTTTCATTTATATCTACTGTTAATTAAACATAAATGTTTTAATAATTTACGTTATATGTGTTATGGTTGCGTGTGTGTGGGGTTGTGTGACTGTGTGTGCTGGTGTGGTGTGTGTGTAAGTAAATCTGTGTGTGGTGTAAGTAAATCTGTGGTGTGTAAGTAAATCGTTGTGTGAGCTTCGTGTGTAAGTAAATCTGTGTGTGAGTGTAATTAATTCTGTGGTGTAATAAAATCTGTGTGAGTGTAAGTAATCTGGGAGTGTAAGTACAATCTGCGTATAGAAGCTTTGTGTTTATAAATCTGTGTTGAGTGTGTGGTGTGTTGTGTGTGTGTGTTGGTGTGTGGCTGTGTGTGTGTCGTGAAGTTTAAATGTAAGTCGATTGTAATGTATGTTCATAGTGAATTGTGGGGTGTTTATAAGTGCTAGTTGATGATGTGTAAAGTGATAAGTTGTTGGTGTTTGTTGTGGGTGTTGTTGTGTGTGTGTTAAGTGTAGTGTAATCTCTTTTCATGGTCGAGTTGAAGTCGTCATAGAATGTGTTGGAACCATAGTATGTTTCTTCGTGTAAGTGTTGTTCTGGTGTTTGTGTGGTGTTGTGTTGTGTGTGTGTGTGTGTGTGTAGTGTTGTATGTGTTCTAAATAATATTTTGTAAAGATGAAGTAAATAACACAAGTATAATAATAAAAATAAATAATAATTAAAATAATAAAAAAATAATAAAAATAAATAAAATAATAATAAATAAATACAAGTATAATAACCAAAATAAAAACATTAATCATTAATAAATATATGAGTCTAAGCAGTAAAACATATAGGCAGCAAAATTACATTTTTTGTTAAAGTTGTCTATGTTGATGTTCAAACATATGAGATAAGCAGTAAACATGAGTTAAGCCAGAATACAGTTAAACAAGCCATACAAGTCCCTCCCTTTGGTTATCTT
>JABUQX010041431.1:27500-31824 GCA_015478945.1 Trachelipus rathkii | reverse complement strand
GAGATGATATTATGCTTATATATATATATATATATGCATTTTATTCTATAGTATAATGATAATATATTATTTATATATATATATATATGATATATATAAATATATTATATCATTATACAGATCATTAATAAATAACTCATATCATAGGCTAATATTAATATACCAATAACACATAACAATAATTCCACAAAATATCCGACCTATAACCAAAATCTCCAAACAAACGACAGTAAACGAAAACACATATCCAGACTGAAACAACCAGACCCGACACTAAACACCAACAAACAAACTAATATCAACTCTTATATTTATTATTATTTTATAACTAAATTGACAGTCATAATATTATCACTATTATATTATATACATTTTTATAATATGTATATATCATAATTATATTCAATAATATGCATATAATTATATTATGTTGTATATATATAATATGTATATTATATATTTATTTATATATATATATTATTATATATATTATATATTATAATATATATATAATATATATATATTATATATAATATCTAATATATATATACTTATATATAAATTTATATATATATAATATATTATATTATATTATATATATATATAATATCATATATTTACACTTGTTTTATAATCATATATATTTTATTATATATTATATATATATAGTTATATATATACTATATATATATTTATGTAATATTTATATTATATATATTATGATATATATATATATATATATTATATATAATATTAATTATTATATATTATATTTATACTATATTATATATATATATATAACAAATGTTTAGGTATATATTATATAGTATATATATTATATATATTATATTATTATATATATATATATATATATTATGCTATATTATATATATATATATATATATATATTATATATACTATATATATAATTTTATTATATATTATTATATATATATATATATATATATATATATATATATAATATTACCTCTATATATATTTATATCATATATATTATTATATGATATTATATTATATATATTTTTATATTATAGTATATATATTTATACTATATATATAAAAACTTGCAATATGTTAAAAAATCTACCTAATATATTTTTGTAGTAGCTTTGTTTATTTAAAGATTAATTCATAACAACCTAGGAATAAAGCTCTAAGGACGGTAGAAGTTTTTGAAGCAGTTATAGAATTATACACAGAGCATTTTAAAAAAAATCTACTTTTAACTTTCTTCCCTCTGTATCATTTCTTTCAGACTAATCCCAAATGTAAATAGACTCAAAATTGTGATTAATGCAGTTATATATGAACCAGAAGATGTCTGAATATAACTCTGAAATATCATTTTACCACACCCATTGTGAAAATTAATATACATAATATATATATAATGATATTATTATATATCTATATATTATATAGTATATACTATTATATATATAATATACTATTATTATATACTTATATTATATATATATATACTTTATATATTTATATATATATATATATATTTAGATTATTTTTTTATCTTTATATAATCATATATAATTAAACTTCTTTATATGTTTTTACTAGATATGATATTAAAAAAAAGCGCTTTTATTATATAATATATATGGTATTATTATAATATATATACATATTATTACATATATATATTAGTATTATATATATATATATATATTATATATATTACTATATATATTATATATATAAATATTATGTTAATATATATATATAATATACGTATATATATAATTATAATATATTTATATATAATATATCATTATATAGATATATAATATATATATTTATATATATCTATAATTATTATAATATATATATATATATTAATTATTCTACTTTGGTATATACTATATATATCTATTATAAGACTACATAGTAGCTATATGAATTATTCACAGTATATTCTCTTTATAAGGTAAGTTTAGCTATAATTATATATATATATAATATATTATATATATTAGTTTATATTATTTTATAATATATCTATATTATATTATAAATTAACTTACCTATACTATATTTATTAGGTTATAAATAGATCTTAATAATAATATTATATATATATTATATAATATATATATAAATATATATAGTATATTATGAATTTTTATACTATAGTATATATTATATATTATATTACTAAACAATGTTTATGTATTATTATTATATGTAAGATATTTATATACTATATATTAATTATATAATATGACTATTATCATAGTAATATTTATTTATTAATTATATTATATTATATAATATAGTAGTATATAATTAATATAATATAATTTATATATATATATTAATTATATATATTATTATATATATATATATATATATATAATATATATATTTATATTATATATATATTATATATTACATATAATATATATATATATAATATATAATATATTATATATATATATATATATATATACTATTATATATATATATAATATATGTATACACATATATTTTATATTGTAGTAGGATTGGTTTGTAAAAATGACATGAAAAAACTAAGGAATAAAGAATGATTTTAACGGACGTAGCAATTTTGAAGACGGTATATGAAATTATCAACAAGAACTTCATGAAGTTAGAGTTTTTGCTATGCGGAATTGTTGAAATGTGATTATTGCCGAGGATTTATATTTATTTAAAGATCCCGTTAAGAGGCTACATGAGTGGGACATTTTAAGAACCAATTAAAAACACAAACTTGAAACCAGTGAGTTTAAGAATTGACCTTAACGATGAACAACCAACGGAGGGAAGTGATCATGGATGTATCAGGCACAGAAGCGCGATAGGCTTGGGGTTGCATGATGAAATTGTTGATAGTTTAATACGTAATCCGATTCCTAGGTGGGAAGAGCCGTGGGCAGCGGCTTTTCGCCGAAGTTGAACTTGGTTTGAGAGAAAAATATTCCTGGTTACTGCAGGAAATGATTAAACAGACAACTCGTTTATAGATTTAGTGTATACATCAATATATCTGGGTTAAATGTTCTAATTTTGTAGTAAGTTAAAGATTTAGTATCCTATAGACGGCTATACAGTTTATTTAGTTATTTTATGTAATATTTTTGATTATTGATTAAATGTTTATTAGTTATATCAGTATTATTCGTGCTTTATATATTAAATTTGTTTAATGAACTGTACTAGTATTTATATTGTGTGTTATTAATTGAAAATTGTTATTAACTTATGACTGTATGTCATAATTTATTTTGAAGCGTTTACATGATGAATTATTTGATTGGAACTTTTTTGAGTAATACTGGATATATATTGATAATGGATCGTTAAAATTATTTGTTGCCATATAAGATGTTATTAGAAAACCCAAGCATTAATTAGACCTTCACGAAGAATGATTACTTATCACAAATCTTTAAAACCTATTTGAGAAAATGTAAATTTCTGTTTAATTTAATTTAATTTTCAATTAAAATAAAAATATAATAAAAATCAAAATAAAATTAAAATAAAACAGAAAAGTACATGAAAATTACAAATGTACCTAAAGGAACACTAAATCGTGGTTATAATAGAAAAAAGTATCCAAAGAAGTAAAAAAAATGTACTAAATGTACTGGAACAGTATATTAAAAAGTAGCAAAGAATTACAAAATAACTGATTAGTTTTAAATTTAAAATAGTATTATGTTATAATGTATTGGATTTAATAAACAATTAAATAACTAAATATTATTTTAATTATATTTAAATAAACTAATTATAATTTAAGAAAACAAAAAAAGCAAATTTAATAAAGATATTTTTCATACTTGTAAAGTATAAGAATAATGAAATGAATTAACTATTATTGCTGTCATAAAAAACACACAAATATATCGAAATCTATCTGTACAAAACAAAGACAAATTTCTTTTCCCACTTTTAGATTTGAGAAATAATGCGAAATTTATAAAGTGTGTATACATTAACATATGTGTATGATATGTATACAAGCTTTATGTGTATTAAATATTTAAACTTATGCATACTTTTAAGATTTATGCATATAAAAAGGTCTCATCTTTATGATTACCCTCTTCTGTTAAGATTGCTTCCTGCTTACAAAGCTGTCGACTGTCATATTTAATATTGGAACTTTTAAATTTTGTCGTCTTTTTTGAATATTATATATTTATATTGTGTATTTATATTACTATATATCTTGTATCTATATGTGTGAGATGTATTCAATATTATATATATATATATTATATTATATATATTATCGTATATAATCTTATTAATATGA
>JABUQX010041431.1:22500-25000 GCA_015478945.1 Trachelipus rathkii | reverse complement strand
TTATATATATTATATATATTATATAAATTATATATATATATATATTATATATAATATATATATTAATATATATATATATAATTATATATACTATAAATATATATATCTTAATATATTATATTACTATATATTATATATTTATATATATATATAATATAATATATATCTTATATATATATTATTATATACTATATGTCTATATATATATATATATATATAATATAGTATATTATATATATTTATATATGATATATTAGTATATTTATATATTATTATATTTATAATATATTATTATAATATAATATATATATATATTAAATACTATATGTGTTAATCAAGGTGGGGACAGTTCCGCTCTTTAGTCCGCTAGTTCGCTAGTCCGCTCCGAGCGGACTACAAAATAGGTGCGGACTAGTGAAGGTGCGGAGTCATCAGGAAATTAGCGGACTTGCACGTGCGGACAAAAAAGTTTCCGCTCTTTGTTTCCGCACCTTTTTAAAAAGTGAAAATATAGTTTACTTATTAATTCTTATTGGTTATAATAAGAAATATAATTTTTATCTTAATTTATAACTAATTATACTTTAGTCTATTTTTAATTGTTTTTAATAATAAACTTCCAAAACCAATCTAGCTCTAAAGGACAATATATATATTAAAAACATTTAATTGATTTTATAGACTGATGTCTATTATCTCATCTATAATTTAATTTATTCTCTTATTCTATCAGATGAGTAGCATATATAATATTCTGTGTAAATCCATATAATAAATATATATATTATAATATATATATATATATTTATATTATATATATAATATTATTTATTATATATATATATAATTCATATATATATATATATTATATTATATATAATATATATATATTATATATTCGTTTCCACAAATTTCACCTATATATTAATATATATATATATTTATATTATATATTTATTATATATATATATAATATATATATATATTATATAAGCTATGAGCTGATAGTAGCATTCATCGACTCTGCAGGCGTCGAAGGTTTCATGGATTCTACTAAGTTTTGGCGAAATGACCTTCTTAAATGGGTATGGAGCAGGTCTGGGTAAAAATATTTAGAAGGGAGGCGAATGATTTAGTGCAGGAATAATTAGATGGACTGCTGGAAGTGAACTAAAACCATCTCACCAAGGAATCTTTCCCTTTCAGCATAGGCAGAATTGGTTTGAACTTGTTTCATAAAATATAATACATGACTCTCCTAGTTCCTGCGGCTGTAGAGGGATATTTTAGTATTGGTGGGATTTTTGAGGCAAGAGGTAGCCTTAATGCTTTATTTGAGCAGATACTAAATTTTTGAAAGGTAATATGTATTTCTTTGTCCTTTGAAGACGACATTGTGGAGGAAGTGGAAAATCTTGAGTTTTGGCACTATTTCAACTCATTCTCTTATAATATATTAAAAAATTAAAATTTTTGATATGAAAAATATACTATTTAGTATTTATTATTAAAATATTTTGTGAAGTGCACATTACTAGGCTACGTGCGGACGTGCGGACTTGCGATTGCGGAGGTTTGATAGTCTGAAATAATGCGGAGGAGCCTAGCGACTACGTTCTCGAAGTGCGGAGGTGGCTAGCGGACTCCTATGAGCGGGTGCACTCTGATATGTATATAATTATATATATAATATATATATATAATATATATATATATATATATATATTATATATTATATATTTTATAAATATATTATATATTATATATATATTTATCATATATATTATATATTTTATGTGTGTACAATAGTTTAAATAATAATTATGATTTGTTATGAAAGGTTCTTTTACATAAACATTTATTTCTTTTCAATTTTTAAATAAATTGTTTAGTTTTATTTTTCTCGAAACGTTTGATATCATTGTGGCGGTTAGCATGCTTAATTTTACATTAGGCTTCGTTTTGTAGTGTTGCGAAACAATTTGTGTAATTTGGTGAATCCACATGTAAATTCGTTTTCTTTGTATTATTATTTTATTATTTTCATATTAATTATACTATATATTATATTAATATACCTATATATATATATATTATAGTATATATTATGAGGATGTCAATATATATATATATAATTATATAATTATTAAAATATATATTATATATATATTATATATATATATATATATTTTATTTTATATATTAATAATATATATATATATATAATATATATTATATATAATAATATATAATATATTATATTATTATATATAATATTATACTATATATAATATATCTTATTATATATATATTATATATATATATATATATATATAATATATTAGATATATATTATATTATATATTATATATAATATATTAAATTTGGCATGTTGGTTCCTTTTAAATTTTCAGCGCATTTCATATGTATAATACACATAAAGAAGATTTTTTCCTAAAAATGATTTTTTATGACGGGCTATAGATCAACGATAGAAATA
>JABUQX010041431.1:7500-17500 GCA_015478945.1 Trachelipus rathkii | reverse complement strand
ACTTAGTGAGGAGGGAATTATTGACATGCAATGAAGCAGGATACAACATTCATCATTATCATTTAAAAGATAGCATATATGTCTAATAAATCCCTATTCTTAAAACACCAGTAACTCTATATATAATGTTTAGTAAATTAAATTATGGTTCCACAACTTGTGCCGGTAAATTTAACATAGTTTCATTGGATACACCAAATTAATGTTCAAAACTTTAGTAATAAGACGCTACAAATTTACTTGGAATAAATAATCACTTCAAAACCAGTAATTAAAAGTCATATACTATAAGTCATAGAACGAATAAAAGTAAACACTTACAATTAAAGTCTCGTTCAGCTGTCGAACACTATTCGATATTATTTGTTAAAACCTTATCATCAATCACACTTGACTTCGTAACCAATTTTCATTTGAGGAAGTTGCGAATTGTTACACTTGTAACCAAAGAAAATCATCATTTCTTATACTTGTAGACGTAAGAGCATCTGACTGGTAGTTAACTGAGACAACACCGTTGTTTCGCTTCACAAATCCAATTTAGTAAGTTTTGCAGCAGAGACCTGGTATCCGGGCCGATATTCTTCCAACAATCTTTTACAACAAGTAACTAGTATCCAGCCTGGCATTTTTCCCCTAAAATGCATAAATAATTTTTTATTCATAACTTTTCCAAAACAAAAAAACTTTCCTAAATAACACAAACTTTAATGGTTTTCTACTTACGCTTTCTGCGGGACTTTTCCTTCTTTCTTTGAATCGACTCCCATCTTTAATTTCTTTCGCCTTTGGCTCAATCTGTCCCAGTCTCTTCTTTAGCCAACCTCCATATTCCTTCTGTGAGAAAGTCTACGAGCAATCTAATCTTTAACTTTTTACGAAACTGACCTACCTTGCGTTCTATATATATTGGTTGGTTAATCCTCCAGACCCAAGTTTGCGGGAAAGCAAACCTATAAAGAACATCATTTCCCAATTAATAAATAATAGTATAATTTACAACCAACAAAGAAAAATATATTGCAAACCACCTTATCCTGTTTTTTCTTTTTACTATCTTGTTAAACATTTTTCTTACGCCTTTCTTCTTTCCCTTCCCATCTGTGCAATTACGATTCTCCTTATATATATATTCCCCCTACGAGCCACCATTGTCAGCGGATGAGCCCTCTGCGGAGATTTACCTGATCAAAATGCTTAAAACTCAAAGACATCAATAATTTGCATTAGATGGAAGGAAGTAAACAACAAATTCAATTTTCATAATATAATTCAGTATAAATGCAATTACTAATTTATAATCCTAACTGTAAGTTAAATAAACCTAACTAAATATTCACATCTAAATAATATGTACAATAAGTAAGGACAAAGACACCATCGTTGTTTCACATACGAACAAGCGAGGCATATCACATCGTTAGTATTTCAATGGGCGGTGAGAGGGCACTTATCATCACGGAGGCAAAAGGGATCATCAACATAAGTGCAGGAGGCGAATATCATTGACAATGCAATAAGCAGCAACATCATTCATTAAAAGAAGCATATATCGTCACTAAAAATCCTACTTCTTAAACAGCAGTACATAAATATAAATGTTTAGTAAAATAAAATTATCTTTCCACAAACTTGTGCGTAATGTTTTTAACAACCTAGTTTCACTTTGGATACACCAAATTAATGTTCAAAACTTTAGTAATAAGACGCTACAAATTTACTTGGAATAAATAATCACTTCAAAACCAGTAATTAAAAGTCATATACTATAAGTCATAGAACGAATAAAAGTAAACACTTACAATTAAAGTCTCGTTCAGCTGTCGAACACTATTCGATATTATTTGTTTAAACCTTATCATCAATCACACTTGACTTCGTAACCAATTTTCATTTGAGGAAGTTGCGAATTGTTACACTTGTAACCAAAGAAAATCATCATTTCTTATACTTGTAGACGTAAGAGCATCTGACTGGTAGTTAACTGAGACAACACCGTTGTTTCGCTTCACAAATCCAATTTAGTAAGTTTTGCAGCAGAGACCTGGTATCCGGGCCGATATTCTTCCAACAATCTTTTACAACAAGTAACTAGTATCCAGCCTGGCATTTTTCCCCTAAAATGCATAAATAATTTTTTATTCATAACTTTTCCAAAACAAAAAAACTTTCCTAAATAACACAAACTTTAATGGTTTTCTACTTACGCTTTCTGCGGGACTTTTCCTTCTTTCTTTGAATCGACTCCCATCTTTAATTTCTTTCGCCTTTGGCTCAATCTGTCCCAGTCTCTTCTTTAGCCAACCTCCATATTCCTTCTGTGAGAAAGTCTACGAGCAATCTAATCTCTTTAAACTTTTTACGAACTGACCTACCTTCGTTCTATATATAGTTGGTTGGTTACATACCTCCCAACCCAAGTTTGCAAAGCAAACTTATAAAGAAAACAATCCATTTCCCCAATTAATAATAATAGTATACTACAAACAACAACAGGAAAAAATGTATCATACCAAACCAACCTTAATCCTGTTTTTCCTTTTTTTACTTATCTTTGTTAAACATTTTTCGTGTACGCCCTTTCTTCTTTCCCTTCCATCTCTGCACGATTCTCCTCAAGGGATCGGTCCAACACGCTACGGAGCCACCATTGTCAGCGGATGAGCCCTCTGCGGAGATTTACCTGATCAAAATGCTTAAAACTCAAAGACATCAATAATTTGCATTAGATGGAAGGAAGTAAACAACAAATTCAATTTTCATAATATAATTCAGTATAAATGCAATTACTAATTTATAATCCTAACTGTAAGTTAAATAAACCAATAATATTCACAATACTAAATAATATAGTATCAATAATAAGGAAAAAGATCACAATCCATCGTTGTTTCACTACGAGACAAGCGAGGCATATCAAATGGTTAGTTTTCAATGGCGGTTGAGAGGGCACTTATTATCACGGAGGCTAGAAAATAAGATCATAAAACAATATGCAGGAGGGACTATCATTGACAAATCACATAACCACCAACATCATCAATTCATATAAAGGAGAAATATAGTCACTAAAAATCTACTTCTTAAACAGCAGTCATAAATATAAATGTGTTAGTAAAATATAAATTATCTTTCACAATTTGTGCGTAACCTGTTGATATTTACAATAGTTTCACTTTGATACACAAATTATTATCAATACTTTAGTAAATAGACGCTACTAATTTACTATGGAAATAAATAATCATTCAACCATAATTAAAATCTATAATATAAGTCATAGAAAAGACATAATATAGTATAACACTTATTAAAATTAATACAGTCTCAGTTATAGCCTGTTTACGACAACTATTCGATATTATTTTGTTTAATAATTATCATCAATCAACTTGACTTCGTAAACCAATTTCATTTGAGGAATTGCGATTGTTTACACTCTGGTAACCAAAAGAAATCATCATTTTTATCTATGTAACGTAAGAGCTCTAAATGGTTAGTTAATGAGACACACTAGTTGTTTTAGTTCAGAAATACCAATTTAGTAAGTTTGCAGAAGAAGAACTGGTTATTCGGGCCGATATTTCTTCCACCAATCTTTTACAAACAAGTAATAGTACCAGCCTGGCATTTTTTCCCCCTAGAAATGCATAATATTTTTTATTCCCATAATTCCCAAACAAAAAAACTTTCCTAAATAACACAAACTTTAATGGTTTTCTACTTAGCTTTCTGGGGACTATTTCTCTTTTCTTTGCACGACTCCATCTTTAATTTTTTCGCCTTTATGCTCAAATCTGTCCAGTCTCTCTTAGCAACTCCTATATCTATCTGTTGAGAAAGGTCTAACGAGCATCTAATCTCTTTTAAACTTTTTATACGAACTGACGCTACTTCGTTCTATATAATTGGTGGTTAATACTCCAAACAAGTTTATGCATAATGCAAACCTTTAAAGAAACAATCATTTCCACCAATTATAAATAATATATACCTACAAACAAAACAGGAAATATTATATTACGAAACAACTTAATGCCTGTTTTTGCTTTTTTTACCCCCATTCTATTGTTAAACCATATGTTAGTATACGCCCTTTTTCATTTCCCACTTCCAATCTCTTGCACATTCTCAAGGGATGGTCAAACAAGCTACGGAGGACATTGGCGATGAGTCCCTCTGCGAATTTTACCTGAATCAAAATGCTTAAACTCAAGACATAATAATTTGCAATTAATGAAGGAAGTAACAACTAAATTCATTTTCATAAATATACATTCAAGTATAAATGCATTACTATTATATAATCCTATATGTAAAGATTAAATAAATAACTAAATATTCACATCTACAATATATACAAATAAGATAAGTGACAAAAGACCCATCGTTGTTCACATACGACAAGCGAGGCATATAATTCGTTGTAATTTAATGGCGTGAGAGGCAACTTATCTTCACGGAGGCAAATAATAATACAACATTATGCAGGAGGCGAATATCTTGACAATGCAATAAGAAAGCAACAATATCATTCATTAAAGAAGGCATATATGTCACTGAAAAAATCTACTTTTAACAGCAGTAATAAGTATAATGTTTTAGTAAATAAAATTAATCTTTCAAAATGTGCGTAATGGTTTTTTAACACCATAGTTTCACTTTGGGATACACAAATTTAATATTCATAACTTAAGTAATCCAACGCTACAAAAATTACTCTTGGGAAAAGAAAAGATAATAATCATTTGTAACAACAGTAATTAAAAGTCTATATATAAAGTCATAAGACGAATATAACAGTAAGAACTTAGATTTAAAGTCTTCGTTCAGGTGCTGTCGAACACTATTAGCGATCTCTCATGTTGGTTAAAACCTTATATCCAATTCACCTTGACTTCGTAAGCCATTTTCAATTTGAGAAGTTGGCGAATTGGTTACACTGTAACCAAGAAAACATCATTTCTTATATTGTAATAAGAGCATTAGACTGGTGTGTTAACTGAGACAACACGTTTTTCGCTCTAAAAATCCATTAGTAAGTTTTGCATCAGAGCCATGGTTCGGGCCGATATTCTTACCAACAATTCTTTTACAACAGTAACTATATCGCAGCTGGCTGTTTTCCCTATAAATGGATAAATAATTTGTTATTCATAAACTTTTCCAAAACAAAAAACTTTTAAATAACAGAAACTTTAATGGTTTTCTCTACCTTTAGGCGTTCTGCGGATTTTCTTTTCTTTGAATCGGACTACTCTTTATTTTTCGCTTTGTAACTCCGAGTCTATTCTTTTGCCAAATCCATATTCTTCTGTGAGAAGTCTAAGATTTCTAATCTCTTAAACCTTTTTTACGAACTGATAACCTTCGTTTCATAGTATTAGTTGGTTGGTTAATCTCCCAAACGCCAAGTTTCAAAGCAACTGTATAAAGAAATACAATCATTCCAATTAATAATAATGTTACTAAAAAACAACAGGAAAAAATATATCATACCAAAAACTTTATCTTTTTTTCCTTTTTTTACTTATTTTGTTAGAACATTTTCGTGTAAGCCTTTCTTCTTTGCTTCATCATGCACGATTCTCCTCATGGGGGTCCAACACGCTACGGAGCCACCATTGTCAGCGGATGAGCCCTCTGCGGAGATTTACCTGATCAAAATGCTTAAAACTCAAAGACATCAATAATTTGCATTAGATGGAAGGAAGTAAACAACAAATTCAATTTTCATAATATAATTCAGTATAAATGCAATTACTAATTTATAATCCTAACTGTAAGTTAAATAAACCTAACTAAATATTCACATCTAAATAATATGTACAATAAGTAAGGACAAAGACACCATCGTTGTTTCACATACGAACAAGCGAGGCATATCACATCGTTAGTATTTCAATGGGCGGTGAGAGGGCACTTATCATCACGGAGGCAAAATAGATCATCAACATTAGTGCAGGAGGCGAATATCATTGACAATGCAATAAGCAGCAACATCATCATTCATTAAAAGAAGCATATATCGTCACTAAAAATCCTACTTCTTAAACAGCAGTACATAAATATAAATGTTTAGTAAAATAAAATTATCTTTCCACAAACTTGTGCGTAATGTTTTTAACAACCTAGTTTCACTTTGGATACACCAAATTAATGTTCAAAACTTTAGTAATAAGACGCTACAAATTTACTTGGAATAAATAATCACTTCAAAACCAGTAATTAAAAGTCATATACTATAAGTCATAGAACGAATAAAAGTAAACACTTACAATTAAAGTCTCGTTCAGCTGTCGAACACTATTCGATATTATTTGTTAAAACCTTATCATCAATCACACTTGACTTCGTAACCAATTTTCATTTGAGGAAGTTGCGAATTGTTACACTTGTAACCAAAGAATACTTGTAGACGTAAGAGCATCTGACTGGTAGTTAACTGAGACAACACCGTTGTTTCGCTTCACAAATCCAATTTAGTAAGTTTTGCAGCAGAGACCTGGTATCCGGGCCGATATTCTTCCAACAATCTTTTACAACAAGTAACTAGTATCCAGCCTGGCATTTTTCCCCTAAAATGCATAAATAATTTTTTCATAACTTTTCCAAAACAAAAAAAACTTTCCTAAATAACACAAACTTTAATGGTTTTCTACTTACGCTTTCTGCGGGACTTTTCCTTCTTTCTTTGAATCGACTCCCATCTTTAATTTCTTTCGCCTTTGGCTCAATCTGTCCCAGTCTCTTCTTTAGCCAACCTCCATATTCCTTCTGTGAGAAAGTCTACGAGCAATCTAATCTCTTTAAACTTTTTACGAACTGACCTACCTTCGTTCTATATATAGTTGGTTGGTTACATACCTCCCAACCCAAGTTTGCAAAGCAAACTTATAAAGAAAACAATCCATTTCCCCAATTAATAATAATAGTATACTACAAACAACAACAGGAAAAAATATATCATACCAAACCAACCTTAATCCTGTTTTTCCTTTTTTTACTTATCTTTGTTAAACATTTTTCGTGTACGCCCTTTCTTCTTTCCCTTCCATCTCTGCACGATTCTCCTCAAGGGATCGGTCCAACACGCTACGGAGCCACCATTGTCAGCGGATGAGCCCTCTGCGGAGATTTACCTGATCAAAATGCTTAAAACTCAAAGACATCAATAATTTGCATTAGATGGAAGGAAGTAAACAACAAATTCAATTTTCATAATATAATTCAGTATAAATGCAATTACTAATTTATAATCCTAACTGTAAGTTAAATAAACCTAACTAAATATTCACATCTAAATAATATGTACAATAAGTAAGGACAAAGACACCATCGTTGTTTCACATACGAACAAGCGAGGCATATCACATCGTTAGTATTTCAATGGGCGGTGAGAGGGCACTTATCATCACGGAGGCAAAATAGATCATCAACATTAGTGCAGGAGGCGAATATCATTGACAATGCAATAAGCAGCAACATCATCATTCATTAAAAGAAGCATATATCGTCACTAAAAATCCTACTTCTTAAACAGCAGTACATAAATATAAATGTTTAGTAAAATAAAATTATCTTTCCACAAACTTGTGCGTAATGTTTTTAACAACCTAGTTTCACTTTGGATACACCAAATTAATGTTCAAAACTTTAGTAATAAGACGCTACAAATTTACTTGGAATAAATAATCACTTCAAAACCAGTAATTAAAAGTCATATACTATAAGTCATAGAACGAATAAAAGTAAACACTTACAATTAAAGTCTCGTTCAGCTGTCGAACACTATTCGATATTATTTGTTAAAACCTTATCATCAATCACACTTGACTTCGTAACCAATTTTCATTTGAGGAAGTTGCGAATTGTTACACTTGTAACCAAAGAAAATCATCATTTCTTATACTTGTAGACGTAAGAGCATCTGACTGGTAGTTAACTGAGACAACACCGTTGTTTCGCTTCACAAATCCAATTTAGTAAGTTTTGCAGCAGAGACCTGGTATCCGGGCCGATATTCTTCCAACAATCTTTTACAACAAGTAACTAGTATCCAGCCTGGCATTTTTCCCCTAAAATGCATAAATAATTTTTTATTCATAACTTTTCCAAAACAAAAAAACTTTCCTAAATAACACAAACTTTAATGGTTTTCTACTTACGCTTTCTGCGGGACTTTTCCTTCTTTCTTTGAATCGACTCCCATCTTTAATTTCTTTCGCCTTTGGCTCAATCTGTCCCAGTCTCTTCTTTAGCCAACCTCCATATTCCTTCTGTGAGAAAGTCTACGAGCAATCTAATCTCTTTAAACTTTTTACGAACTGACCTACCTTCGTTCTATATATAGTTGGTTGGTTACATACGGGCCACCAAAAATATGTTGCCGGACACACTAATCAGTCTGAGCCACCATACACGCGGGAGGTCTACAAAGGTTCTGCAGTCTCCAACTAGGGTCCAGGAATAAGACAAACGGGTTTTTAATCATATATTTACAGTGCATAAACAAGATAATAGTAATATAAATCGATCAGTATCCCACAAAATAAGATCCTACCAGGCTAGCCACTAACTCCCACTAGAAATCACTAAGCTAAGTAAATTAAATAGTATTTTATAAATCCCTAAAATATCAATAAATAAAATAACTCCAGTACGATATCAGTAAATGTTCACGAATATCAAAGCATAAATCAATTAAAAACATAAATAGTAATATCTGTGACGATCAGGGTCACTATACAACCGGGCAAACTGTCTGACCAGTATAACTAGAACTTCGTATTGAAATATTAACAACACCGTGAATTTATTATAAGTAACAGGGGCACTAAGTCATTACACCCTCTCAACTGGGTCACTTGATTACAGTTACAAAGTATAAGGGAACTTTAATGTCTCAGGGAAAATAAATAGTAAAAGACTTCCTTAGTTTCTGTGAAGGTGGGGAGTACCCTCAGGTTACCCGCCATCAGGTTGAGGTGGGAAGTACACTCAGGGTACCCTCCCCATCCAGTGTGAAGGTGGGGAGTCATCAGGTACCTCCCAATCCGGCATGAAGGTGGGGACGCTACACTCAGGTACCCTCCCAATCCAGGCGGACAAGCGATCACAAAATGAGTCGAATTAGAACCACTTCCAGATAAAAGCAGATAAATCCTTTCAGGTTCAGATGCCAAGTTCCGTTAAAACCCGATTAATCTTCGGGTTGGGCCAGTTTCAATTACAATAAATCCTTCCGGGTGGTCGTTTCAGTTAAATTAAAATCCTTCCGGAGTTGGGGCAGGTTTCAATTAAAGTAATCTCTCCGCGGATGGGGTCAGGTTTCAGTTCAAATAATCCTCCGGGTTTTGGCCAGGTTTCAGTTAAATAAATCTTTCCGTTTGGGCCAGGTTTCAATTAAATTAATCCCTCCGGGTCTGGGGCCAGGTTTCAACAACCCCAATAAAATCGCGGGTTGGGGCCAGGTGTTTCAAGTAAATAATCCGTCCGAGGTTGGGTCAGGCTTCCAATTAAAAAATCCCCCATATTTTGGTTCCCGGTTCGGTTCCCTTGAAAGAAAACCCTCCATCAGATATATTGACATAAGTGCAGTAATAATAATAAATAATAATAAATAATAATATAATAATAATAAAGACATAATAATAATAATAATAATAATATAATAATAATAATAATAATAATACATAATAATTCATAATAAATAAATAATACTAAATAATAATAAATAATAGATATAATAATAATAATAATAATAATAATACATAATAATAATAATAATAATAATAAATAATAATTAATAATAAATAATATATAATAATTAATAAATAATAATAAATGAATAATAATATAATTAAATAATAATAGAATAATAATAATAATAATAATAATAATAATCGATAGATAATGAATAATGAATAATAATAATAATAATAATAATAATAATAATTATTAATAATATTAATATAATAAAATTAATTAATAAAATACC
>JABUQX010041430.1:0-22510 GCA_015478945.1 Trachelipus rathkii | reverse complement strand
AAATGATATATAAATATATATTTAAATTATATATAAATTCATATATATATATATTATATATATAATATAAATATATGTATAATATATATTATATATATTATTATATATTATATAATTATATATATATATATAAAATATATAATATATTAATATAATTATTATATATTATAATATATATATATAAATATATATATATATATATATATATATATAATATATAAATTATATATATATATATATTTATATATATATAAAAAAAAAAACACAGCAATATATAATATATTATATATATAGATTTATAATTATATATACAACATATATATAGTTATATATATTATATAATATATTTATATTATATATATAGTATATATATATTATATATATATATTACACTATATATATATATATATTAGTTCGAGTGGGCGGCGCGATTTACATGCTATATGACATGGGGGTGTAGGTATGCCCACAGACACTCCTGTTGCCCCATTGTTTCGCCCCTCTTGCTTTCATATCCACATTCCTTTTACATGAAAGTAAGACCTCCGTATCACATACATTGCCAAATCCACGAATACATTACAGACAACCCTTTTTGAATTATTATTCCTGTGTGGAGGGGAGAATCCCACTACGTTTGTCTGTCGTAGACGCGACGACTAAAAGGACTGGTAGTTCGGCGTTGTCTATCGCTTGACTGGTAGTTGGGTTGTCTATCTAGTATTTACTACCATTTATCTGTTGCCAGAAATGCTAATGCATGTCAACTGACCATGGTCGTGACTTGCCGTAAGCGACCTTCATATATTTTCGGCAAATTTTATGGAATCGGAATAGGAAGGTCGTTGAGGAATAAATGGGGTGAAGAGAAGAGCTGTGATGGATGTATTTAGAAAGGTAAATTTAATTTTCTTGCTGTGACTGATACGAAGACGAAACGAAGCGGTAAAGACGAGTGGTGTGTGGTGAAATGTATTGGACTGCTGGAGTGCGAGGTTGCCGACTCTATGAAGTGACTTGCTGACACAGAGCTGATGGTGAAATTTTGTTTTGTGCGAGTACATAAAATTCTAAAGGTTTAAATTTAAGTTTGTAAAAGGTAAAAAGTTGTGTGTGGTTGCTAAATATGATCCATCTGGGGTGATTGTGAGGAGAGTTCAACTTTCTAAAGAAATCTGAATGATTTTTTTAGGTCTAGGTAAGTTAGCAGCGCTTAGACTTGATTGTGTTGGGCAACTTGAATGGTTGGATAAATGATCTAATAAGAAATGGTATAACAGGTCCCTTTGTGGTTGTGGGAGAAAATGAGAATGGTAGGAAGGTGATTGATTTTTGTGAGGGAAGAGGTATGTGAGTAAGTAATACATTTTTCGAGCATAAGAATTATTCATAAGTATATTAGTTCATTGGTGCGTGTAGGTAGAGATGTATCGAAGTGAAAGTAATGATTGATTTTGTGTTGGTGAAGAGAGATGCATGGAACTAGTGTGATAGATGTTAAATCAAGTGAGAGGAGTGGGATGCGTAATATCAGATCATATGTTGTTTCATGTAAGATTACGTTAGTGGGGTATGAATGGAGAGGAAAGATAAGAAGGAGTGGGAGATTCAAGCAACAAGAAGTTAAATTGAAACAAGATCTATAATGGAAGAGTATGTGGGAACCTTTGCCAAATAAATCGTGAATCATGATCAATATGAAACTAGCAAATCTGACGGTATATGATTGAAGACTTTGTCGGCGCTAGCTGCCAAAGAGAAGCATGTATATGCTAAAGTAGGAAGTAAGAATGATCAGTGAGTGGTGGAATAAAGACAGTGATGCAAAGCAGGGTAAAAGTTAAAAATAGGCGTGGTTGAATGGGTTAAAAGCTAATGATGAGGTCTCAAAGCGAAAGGGTGAATGGAAATATACTGAGTAAAGGTGGAAGACAAAGATGCTGATACGTAGTAGAAAAAAATAATGTAAATTAACAGATTAAGGAGGAGGAATGGGGGACTTGCAAGGCTAATAGGAGAAAGCTTTTTCTGAAAGCAACGTGCGAAATAGTTAAAAGATTAAAGGGAATCTTCATAGAATAATGAATATAGATGGCGCTTTCGTGGGTTTCAAGAGTGTGGAGGGAACACCTTAAAAATCTGGCATACAACTTTGGCAGTAATGAAAGATTTCAATGTGTATTGGTTTGATGTTCATACGAGAAATATGGTATTTGGATTATGAGGTAATTAGGGTAGGGAGGAGGCAATAGGTAGCAGTTAGAAAGTTGAAAGAACTGCGTAATCCGCAATAGATAGAATTACTGGGGATGATCACCAAACGGAGGCAAGATTGTTGATTGGCGTGGACGTATGGAGGGTAGTGATAATCAAAACCTTTGCGGAGATTAGTAGTTCCGACGAATGAAGAGAGGGTAGCAATAGCTTCCTTATATACCGTAAGGGAGATCAAGGGAACTGTCGTATAACTATAAGCGAAATAGTTTCATAGTGGTCATGTTAGGAAGAAATATGGTGATATTTCGGCGAAGAACAAGGTGCATTTGGAAGTGGTAGAGGATGTGTAGATCAAATCTTCATATTGAAACAAATGATTGAGAAATATAAGAAAAAAAAAAAAAAAAAAAAAAAAAAGAGAGAAGATGAATAAATTAGGTATTTAGCTTTGTATGACTAGCAAAATAGCACAATAACGGATTAATAACAGTGAAGCTCAGTGGCAGCGTGTTAGTGTTATATCGGTGTTTGGTGGTAGGCATTGCGAATGCAAATTAAAAGCTATTGTATGATCGATAGTGAAGCGTGAAAAAGGATATATGCAGCTTAAAAAGTGAATGGTTAATATGGTAATGGTTGGAGGGCATAAAAGAATTAGAGGCGTGAATGCGGCAGATAGAGGAAAAGTGTAATTTGATAGCGAACTGATAGTGGGAGACTGCCCTGCCTATTGTACCTGACGATTTGGTTTTGTGGTTCTAATCAGAAGTAAGTTTGAAAAGGAGTGGAAAAAAGGTTTGATAGTAAACGTATGTAAGAGTAAGCGGAAGGTAGTGGATAGACAGAGAAGAGGCCCTGTGTGAGAGCATGTTGGATGGTGAGCAATCGGAACATTAGAGATGGGCCTATAGTAAATATGCCGAATAATAGGATACCGAAAATCCGGCGTTTTCAGTAGGAAAGTTGTGAATGGTAAGAAGGCTGCTGGTGAAGTTAAATCTATAGTTAAATGTAACGCGTACATCTGTTCAGATGGACAACCTTAGGAACTTAGAAGCGAGAAGAATTGATAAAAATGAGGAATGAACGTGCCTTAGGGAGTTGTGTGACTCATACAGCAAATGCGACATACTATGGCTCGTTTCATGCGGAAGGGATTGCGAATGTGAGAAAGTGATTATTAGATGCATAATGATGCACCATTTGTATTCTGTAGCCATCTGTCAGTATCAAACAATAATCTATTAAGAGTAAAGAAATTGACAGCATGAGGAATTGAGAGCTGGGTGGCCAAAGGACGAGGCAGAAATGGCTGCATAATAGGAGTGAATGCCGGGGTTTTTGTGAGGGTCAGTCCGAGGATTCACATTCCCCTTTGTGATTCAAAAAAAAAATAATATACATACATACATGTATACATGCCATATATATTTATTTATATATATATATATATATATATTCATATATATATATATATATATATATATATATATTATTTTTAAATAAAAATTATATTATTTATTTATATATTATATATATATATATATATTATATATATATTAATATATATATATATATATATATATAGATATATATTATATATATTATATAGTATAAGCACACAAATGAAATAAGAACGGAGAAGACTAATTGTGCAGATCTTTTATAAATATTTTATATAGCTATTTTATTACACTATGTCTAGGTTTCTAGTCTTAAAATGTATATTATATATATTAATATAATATATATTAATATATATATATTTAGTTAATGTAGATATATATTTTATTATTATATATTTATATATATATATATAATATATATTATATATAATTTATAATATATATATATATTATTATCGTAATATATTTATATAATAATCCAAAAGTGGGAAAAATGTCACTTGACAAAATTAAAAAGGTACATGTTCCTCATAAAAGGCTGTTAAAATACAATTTTAAAGATAGATGGTGGAGAAAATAGATCAAGATTGTATTACAAACTTACCAGTGGAATACATTTAAGATTGAGCCCCCATATGCTGTTAAGTCTCGGAGGTTAGAGAGTTGGTAAGGAAAGGACAGAGACTTATAGTTAGAAAGGAATCGGCAAATTTTTGAAACCTGCTACGTGACTACCGAGGTACCTAACCTAACTTAACCCAAATTAATTTTCATTATTATACCAGTTTGTGATCAGAAAACTTAGGAGGTTCTTGTTTTACGCTAGCCTTGTGAGGTGGTTGACTATGTCCTCACTAGTCACAGTACAGTTTCTACAAATTTGCCGAAGAATCATACTAGTTCTCCTCAAATTAGGTGGTACATGAGGGAACGAGTTCAAGAGAAGAGTGCATATTGTAATAGAAATTATATAAGTAGTGATGAAACAAGTTCGACGGGGAGAAAGAAACTGGAGAGGTAGTGAGAGTTGTAGTCTTGATAAGACGAAAAGTCCTAGACTCCACTTTCTCAAGCCGAGCTGTGGGAATAGAACCACCACCATTGATGTGTGAGGCATACTTTATACAAGGGTGAACGATACTCCCTATTAAGAGCAAGCAACTGGGGTGGCGTAAAGAAGTTCTGAAGGTTCTTGAGATCATCCAATCTCTTAGAAGCTTTCAGTAAGCTTTCAGAAGCCTTTCTCAATGTGATCCATCTTAGATCAAGAGAATAAGACCAAAATTATTTTTTACAGACGAGGATTTTTGTTGCCTGTTTTCGAAGATGCTGTAGGTGATAGTTGAGATTAGCGGATATCGATTATTTTTATATCTTTCATACCCATATAAGAAGACTAAAAACGCGCTGCCAAACCTCTAATATATGAATTTTATCCATCTACCGAATTTTTTTTTAATGTTCAAATTTTGTTTATGACCCATTAAGTTTGGGTTACGATAAGTTTTGTTAAGTATACACAGTAAATCCGTGTATACTTAAAATTTATCGTGAACTTACTGATTTTTCGAACCAAAAAACAATGCTTTCCTATATTCATTTAAGAAAATGTTTTATTAACACATGTGTCAGGGTTGCTTTATACAAATGTCAAAACATCGATTGATTTTTAAAAATATCGATATTTTTTTAGAATCTGTTAATCTTAACTATACCTAGGTGTATAACATAGCGTGGCTTAGTTTATCTGGTAAAAAGGATTTTTTGTTACGTGTCAGTACATTACAAGATCTTAAATATTTATTTCCTTTCTCCTTTTAAGTGAAATGGTTTTGATTTCTCTCATACTTTTGGCTTATCCATTATAAACGTTATAGAGAATAAATCACTTCTTTGCTTTGATAGTGACAACTCAAAAACAAGAAATTTCAGGACTATTTTTAAAACTTATATTTTTTAATATGCTAAATGCAGAGCTTATTAATTAGATGTTGATGTTGCATAATAATAATAATTATTAAATAAGGTGTGATATTTTAAGCCATTTTTCAAAAATAACCATTTATAAGCTTGTCCGGTAATAGTAGAGTTCTACATATTCTAAAAACTCGATATTTATGAAAAATCACCTAGTTTATTATATCTCACATTCTGTTAGCTCTTTTTCTTCGCTTTTAAACACTGGTATGATACTTTTCAGATTTTTGATATCTAATAACAATTTTCTTTATCCACGGACTTAGCAATTCCCAATACATTTTAATGAATTTCTTATTAAAATAACCCACATGAAGAACTTTACACTTTTTATTTAATGTACAAATATGGTCTACCCCAATTATTTGAAGTGTTTTTTTAAGTTATTTATGTACATTTTATGTTTATAGTTTCAATTGTTTTTTTTTTTTTATTGATTTAGTGGAATTGACTATTCATTTGCCACTTTTCAGTGTGACCAGGAAATTTATTTAAATTATATTGAAATATAGTAGGGAGGTAAGAAACATGAGAAAGAGACATTACAAAGCCGCATGGCCTATCGAGACTGTCTAAGACAAGGCAGATATTTATCAAACCCATGCCCATGCATTACTTATACTGCACCTTAAGGCTTGTCTGTATCCTAAACAAATGCCAATATAATATATATGGTATAGATATTTGTCATTGCTACAAAAAGCAAATACTATAACTAAGGTATAAGCTAACCACATTACAATCCTTAATAAGTTTGTCATACCGGTAGTGGTAGTTACAGCTTGCAGTTTTGCATTGAGATGAGTCGTATTCTTCCTCTACCCCTTCTGTCTGAGGACTACTTCGTGGGGGGAGGTTGATGAGGTCTCAACATTCGAGATAGAGTTACAATAGCCAAGTTTGTTCTCTTAGTTTGAACTGTGGGTGACACTCTTTTTTGGCTGGGCATTCTTAATGGTTTTTTCTTCTTCTCAGGGATTTGGGATTGATATTTTTTTCTTTTGCCTTATTTAGGGGAAAATTTTATGCCTATGGCGACAGTGTTGTTCTTATTTCACATCATACTATTACTGATAGTACTAATATCATCAGTATATATATCAGTATATAATGAGTTTATATTTGATGTATTTTGAATTATATATATATAGAATTCATATATATATACCTATGATATGATACCTTATATATATTATATATATATATATATTATCTACTACATATACTTATCTACTTACTACTTACTATAACTACTTATATATATATATATTATATATGTCATATAGTATATAATCGATAGTTATATAACTAACGATATAGCTTCATATTATATATTCACCGTGTAATATTATATATAATATATTATTCATCTCATATAATATACTATACTTATTATATATTAATACATTCATGTAATATGTATAATTATGTATATACTTATGTATATACTATTTAGCTATACTATTATATCATAATATATTCACACTATATAACATGATCATATATACTCTACCCGAGTTATAATATATACTAAGTTATAGTTATGTTAGGACTCATAATAATCTATACTATATATATAGAGTTATACATTTATATAACATACAGCCTACTACTGTTCATTAATATACTACTCATATATTTCATATTACTACTAGTATACCTATATCTAATTTACCATCCTAAGTCCCATATTAAGAAGTAATTCAAGCACAGTCGTAATGCGAGGTATGCAATAAAGCACCTTCCCGCCCAAATAGAAATAACGCCAGAAAATATTTTTATTTAAAATTATCAATATACTGGTCCACATATTTGAATGGATGTAAAGATCTTTTATCAAGTATACAAAAGAGGTCGACCATTAATTATTTATTACCTCTTTCATAAACTAAATTGAAAACAATTACGGTTATAGTTGCAATTTTTCTCATTCTGTCCGACAAAAATATAGTATTGCAAAAACCATAAAACGTCATGTGTCCTCTGCCACACTTACCAGACAGAATATTTGTGAAAATAAGTGACTGAACATTGGGCTTAGCGCCCAGTCATGAATTGTCCTAAACTAGAGACTAGTTTTCCTATCACGTAAATAAAAATATAACTCGGATTATACAACTATAAAATTAATTTCCTATGTAAATAAAAAAGAAAATTGAGTATTAATTTGGAGCATTTGACTTAAAATTAATAGACATGAATCATTTTTCCTGCCGATTTGAAATGATATATTATCTATAAATTAAACCATAAGATGTACATATATATAATTACTTAATAAAATAATAATAATAATTAAATCAATAACACATAAGAATAATAATAATAAGATAATAACAATAATAGATAATAATAATATAAATAGTAATAATATAATAAATAATTAATAAAGAATAATAGTTTATAATCAAGTCATAGTCATCAAATCTTTAGATGATAGGAAAAAAAAATAAATAAATATATAATAAAGGTAAAATACAATTTTAATTATATCAAATAACTCCCAATAATAATAATAATTAGGCATCTGTTAAATTTCCGCTATTTATAAAAATAATTATAATTCTATAAAATTATAACAAATGTTAGGGTTAATATTATTTATAATAATCAAGCTAAATAATAATAAAATTATAAATATTATAGTAAGAATAATTAAATATAATTATTATCAATATTTAATAATAATAAATAATAATTGAATTTCATAATATTAAAAAGATTGGTAATAATCGTAAGTATTAATATATGATAATGATAAATTATGATAATGATAATGAGTAATGATAAGAGCAATATTGATAATGATAAGTGCAATAATTATAAATAAATTTAATAATAATGAATGATAATAAAATTAATAATTAGAAAGGGAGCAAGAATGGATAACATTATCATTATTAATTAAAGAAAATAAAATAATAATAATAATATTCCATACTCATCTACTTACATTGGAATGCAAATTTTTATAGTGAAAATGAAAACAAAAAACGATACGTCTTCCATAAACTATTTAAAAAATGATGTAAAGGCGGAGAAACTCATGCTAAAAATAAAAATATACATTCAAAAGTAATGTTTTCACCAAAATTATTAAGAAAATTTAATGAACCCAAACATGGAAACAAAAAAAAAAAAAAAAAAAAAAAAAAAAAAAAAAAAAAATAAATATAAAACAAAAAAAAAAAAAAAAAAAAAAAAAGTTGAAAAAGATTGGAAAATCATTTTTTAAATGAAGGTCATTCAATCCTTTTCAAAATGTTCGAAAATATGCCAAATTCAATTTTCAAATGTTAATTCCGAGAAAAAAAAAAAAAAAAAAAAAAATCTTTTGTTGACAAATATACTTCTTTGAACTTTACAATTCTCGTTAATACCATAATATCCTTAAACGCCGATTTAATCATATTCTGAGAGAATATTTTTGCAGTCGTTAACTATATGGCAGCTTACAAGTCTGATATACGTAGTTCCATAATCGTAACTTCTCCCATTTAATTTCTATTGAATTTCTTGCCTCGATTGTAATTGATTCTTCCTCTTTTGCGAGGCCTTCTGAAAGATCCTTGTCCTCGACTACAATTTGAATTCTTTCTGGTATTTCTGATAAATTACTATTGAACACATCATGTATTGATAACTAAATATATAAGTCATTCATTGAAATTATAATATTACTTGAAGCTTTCAGAAACATTAAATATGTATTAAAAATCAGCATGAATAAAACCAAACGTTTAATGAAATCCAAAAACGGAATTGTAATGAAAAAATAAAAGTGAATTCAATGCCTTAAATAATTGTAGAATTTTCGTTTTTGCCTTTGAGTTTATTTTGTTTTCTTTTTCTTGTTTCTTAAAACTAAGATTATAAAATATTTCATATTATTTTTAAAAACTATCGAATTATAATTGGTGTTTTTTAAAACCCTATTTTTAATTTGTTTATTTTGTAACACAACATTAATAAAAATCATACGTTTCATTAAGCAAAAAATAAATACGTCTTAAATACAATACAATACATTAAAGGGATTCGGTTTTTCTTCCTTTTTGTATTTTTTTCTTTTTTTTTGTCATTTACTTTTTATTTCCATCGTTTTTATTTCATTTCATCTTGCTATGCTTGTTCCGGTAATTATTTTTATTTGCATATTACCCGATATCATTTTTAGGCGTGTTTGTTAGACCTAAGAATTTGAGTGAGAACTACTTAATTATTTTGGAAAATAGTTATATAGCATATCATTTATTCAAATAGTGCTATCACATATATGAACGTAACCTTTTAAATATATGCTATGTATGTATGTATGTATTGTATGATATTTTGAGAATGTTTATGTATTGTATGTATTATTTGTTCAGTTATGTTAGGTTAGGTATGTATGTATGTATGATAATGTATTGATATATGTTATGATATTGATTGATAAGTATTGGTAAATGTAAATGTAATGTAAAATGCTTATGTTAAATGATTCAGTGAATGTAATGGAGGTTGAATGCTATGAGTATGATTCAATATTTCCGGTATGGGCCTTCATGCTTATGTACTCGCCTTATTCGGATGTAAGTGTATTCGATATAGTGTAGTGTAGGTATGCTATTTGGTACTGTTATAGAATTATGCATATGATATTGTACTGCCTATGTATTGTATGTCCTACTGTAAAGTGTAAGGTATATGTTTGCATGCCTTTTCAATCGTTTCTAATTAGCCAAAATGAAATAATTGTCGTTGTATGTATGTTTCGCAATTATAGTTACTGCTATTCCATCCTGTTTGTATAGTATAAATATTCATATTCACTTTTTTACCTCACATTTAAATTTTTCAGCGTTGCTTTACACTCCCCCTAACTCCCATATAGTTTTAAAAGAAGTGAATTCGTAAAAGCCCACACGTTATTCACCAGTCGAATATATTTGAGGCGGAGCTTTATCGTGCATATAAAGTCACTCTAGTCGCCAAAGCGAATTGCAGCAGAGAATACTGTTTATTTACTATTTTCTGACTATATCGGGCCCAATATGTGAAGGGACTGCGGATCAGTTTTGCGGAAACGAAGTCTCGGTATCAAGTATACAACAGAGCCCCGGAAGACCGGGGTTGCAATATGTAGAGAGTTTATAATTGAGCCGCTACCTGTTCATGAGCAAGAAAAATAGAGACAATATTTTTGTATCTGTTTGTGTTTTATTGTGTACATATCTAGTGCGTCGCACAAAAAATTAAAATAATACTATGCCGAAACATTATTTAAACGAGAGAAACTTTTGTCCCCGCGCACAAAAGTTATCAGCACATTCAATCCTAATTATGCCGGGAAAATGTGAGGCTTTCTGAACATTGTTGTAGACCGCCAATTATAGTAAAGAAAACCATGATTCTAAGTCATATAGATGGAAATGGTGGAGCTTTCTATACTCATCTGAAGATAGTTATGTGCTTGTGAAAAAACGCTAAATAAAAAGTATTTAAAGTTTATCAGTATTTAAAGTTTATCATCCCAAGCTTATCTATTTTGTTTCACTACTAATTTATATTTTTAAGGAGTCATTTCAGTTTTATAAACTAAAATAGAAGAGTTTTTAAAATTTACCAAATACATAATTTTAAATCATTTTTTTATCTAGAGATTTGGACAATATTAGTTATTACTATTGCCATTTACTAACATAACGTATATTTAATAAATATTATTTTAGACAATAACGATAACTGAAACAAAACATGATAAAATTATTATATAGTACCAATTAATAAATCATTATTAAAATTTTATCAATAATGAATTCAATAAATTTATGAATAATTAAATATATAATTAATATATTATTTAGAATTAAATGTAATAAATAATGAAGGTAAAGAGATCATGGAAAATGCACCATCAACTCCATTATAACCGAAAATGGTTTTTAAATCGATATTGCAAACAATTACATTATAATTGCATCCAATAATACGTTAAATCCATCTTATGACATAATCTGGTACTCAATAATAAATATTATTTGTTATATAACTTTTAATTTTTAATTACATATAATAAATATATCACAATATGAAAACAATCCATTAAAATAAAATCAATCAAATAAAATAATATAAATCTAAAAATAACAATTATGAATATTAAGCTATAGAATAATAGATAAATATCTTTAATAAATAAGACTGTATTTAATAAAACCAAACATTTTAAAATAAATAATAAACCATAATATAGATATTAATAATCATCAGGTAATCATTATTCATTAATAAATGATTATATAATCACAATCAGTAATTTGACAATGATAATTGTTAATGATATTAGGCAAGCACCATCAATTGATAATACTTAAAAAATAAAATATAATAATAATAATAATAATAATAATAATAATAATAATAATAATAATAATAATAATAATAATAATAATAATAATAATAATAATAATAATAAAATAATAATTGCAAGTATAAAAACTCTAATCATATTATAATAAACGATTTATAAGTACTAAAGAAATTAAAGACAAAACTCTTAGCAATAAAACTTCCTTCTATTTTTTACAAAAATATTAATAAATTTCATAAATCTTATAACAAAAAAAAAAAAAAAAAAAAAAAAAAAAAAAAAAAAAAAAAAAAAAAAAAAAAAAAAAAAAAAAAAAACAGTTGAAAAGATAAGCATTTTAACTGAAATTTTCCTATTCAAATTTTCGAAACTGCCAATTCTGAAACTGAATAATCAAAAAAAATAAAAAAATAAAAAAATAAAATTCTATTTGTTGACACAAATAAATCGATCGCTCTCGTTAATCTAATCCTTAAACGCTTGACGGATACAAAGGCTCGCTTTATTTAAGGAGCCTAAAAAAGAAGAAAGAACGTTTTTTAATCTGAAATTAATTGTCAATGAATTTTAAATAAAATCTGCACTTCTCGTGAACACAAATTTTTACACCGTAGTTTTGAATTCTTCCTTTTTTCTTTTTTATATATCATTAAACACAATTGAAACTAAATTCTGATCAGTATTGAATATATATCTATACCTTGCAAGCTTCTTAAAACATATGTAAATTATTTCATTCAAAAATTGCAGCATGAAAACCAAAGTTTAATGAGAATCAAAAAAAAAAATGTAATGAAAAAAAAATAAAAAAGGAATCAAGTGTGATTTTATTCTTAATTGTTGTTAAAGGTAACTATTTTTACATTTTTGTTCTTTTTCTTTCTGTTTCTCTTTTCTTAATAAATATATACTTTTCATTTTATTTGAAAATTATTCAAAACGTCTTATTATTTCTATAAACTATTTTTTTTAACTTTTTCTTATTTTGTACAGCATACTAGATAAAAATAAACTTCATTAAGAAATACTCTTAAATTAAATACATACATGATGTTCTTTTTTTGTTTACTTTTTGCATTATCTTTACAGCATCGTTTTATTTTCATTTTCTAATTTGCATCAGTGACCTACTTGTTTCGGTGGCCCACAGGGAAACCTACCAAAATTTTAGAGCTATAAGAGGCAAAAGCTGGCAAATATTTGAAATTAAGTATAGCATACAGTTTCATCAATGCATCTGGCTATATATATGCAAAGGGGGGTGGGGGTATGTATGTAACTGTATGTATGTATCGTGTATGTATGATGTATGTATGTAATTGTATGTATGTGGGGGGATGCATTATCGTAATGTAGTAATGATGTATGGTATGCTAATGTATGATATGTAGTATGTACTGGTCTGTACTGTATGGTAGTGTATGTAGTTATGCGTATGTATGTAAGGCATGTATCGTTGAATATGTTCCATACCATGGTTCATATATATTCATATTTAACACTTTTACACCTTAATTTTCGTTCTACATCCCTATACAGGTCCCATATTAGAAGCTAATTCAAGCACTATATAAGTCGAACATGCGAGCGCTATGCCATATAAAGTCCCTCGCAAATAGGCAAGCCAGGATGAATATTTTTAATTATATACACTATCCCGGCAATTCTGCTTTTTTGATAAGGATGTAAAGATCTTTTTATCAAGCTATATACAAAATGAGGTTCGATTTAAATTATATTTTAGCCTCTCTTCATCCTAAACAAAGTGTTAGATATAAACAATTTTACTGGTTTGCCAATTTTTTATCATCTCTGTCACAAAAATTATATATGCAAACATAAACGTGTGTTCCCTGCACACTTACAGACAAATATTTGGAAAATGGTACTGAACCAATTGCATTGGTTTAGCGCAGTCATGTGAATTGTCTAACACATGATAGTTTGTCGTATATGTTATATAACCCTAATAGGGTCAAATTGCCTAAATTATTAAAATTTTATCCTCTAATTGCCAGATTATGAATAAAGAATAATGTCCACTATATTAAAATATCATTTAACAAATAGGATAGGCTAAAATGTAAATACTATCTATATAAATCAGTTTTTTTTTCTGGATTTGGTCTGACTGCGGTTCTATGGTAATTTACTAACATAAATATATTTTTTATGATTTTATATTTAATACAATAATATATAATAATAAATAATAACAATATAATAATTAATATAATTAATAATAAACTAATATTTAATAAATAATAATGAATAATTATATAAATAATAATGAATAAAATATATTTAAATTAATAAGCTTAATAGCTAACATACCTAACATAAATAAATTTAATACATATAATAAAATATTGTTAAATAATTAAATAATTTTATGATAAGAGTTCTTCTTTAATTAACGATAATTTCTTTAATTATAATAATTATAATAATAATATTAACAATAAAAAAAAATAGATTTTATCTTAAATAATAATAACAATATATAAATATATATAAAGCAATTATAAATAAAAATACTAATTAATATAAACATTAGATAAATAAAATAATAATAAAATAAATAATATTAAATACATGTTATAAATATTACTTATTAATTAATAGCTTATAATTTAAATATGATATTTATTGTGTAAATAATAATTGATATATTGGATTTAAAAAAGATGAAAGGATACATAGATGTATTAATCGAGAGTAAATGATAAACATTACAATATCAATGATTATCGCGATAATAATGATATAATAAATTCTAATTTAATGAGTTAATAAAATGTTTAAATAGATAAATAAATAATAAAAATAATGAAATAATTAATATATAAAAAAATAATTATCATAAATTAATTAATGAATAATTAATCTTTAATAACTAATTTATAATATTAGGTTTTCAAAGTTCACATTACAATTACAACTCAAAAAACAGGATATATAATCATACAGTTTATAAACAATATATTATATCTTCTAAAAAATTTGTTATAAGGGTGCTTAGGAAAACGTCTGGGGTGCAAAAAGAAGACTCTTGACATTATTTTACAGAAGTATTAATTACGTGGGAAAGAATATAATAATCTTGAACACAATATTAAATACCCGAAAAAAAAAGTAAATAAATTATAGCTTAACAAACAAGAAAAGTAAAAAATAAAAAAAAAAAAAATAAAAAATATTAATAAAACATTGAAGAAATATTAAATGTTAGTACATTCATGTGTAAATATCGCGAGACAATATTTTCAAAGATTGTTTTTTGAAAGAGACATTGTCCTTCCACGAAAGATCATGCTTTTTGTTTGAAGCAGATCGTTAAAGAATTAAAAGGATAAAAAAAAAAAATAAATCTATCAATGGATATGGATCCAGGCCAAATCCAAGGAAGTGACGGAATCTTTACAATGAAGCCTTCATTGCAGAAAGCCTGAAAGCGGCTCTTAAAAGTAGGATTAATCCAAGGTTGGTGTCATCGTCTGTATGTTGATAGCTGAAAAGATGACACCTTACATTGTTTTATCGAGCATGTAGAAGTTATTTTGACTTTGGCCTACATTTAAAGTCGTGGAAAAATGACGACTTTGATAATTGAGTCTTCCTCACTGCTTTCTCCAGATTCCAATGAATTCTTTTGTACACAGTTTAAAATCATTCAGTATTTCGTTCGGTTCTTTACTTCTATTTTCAATATATACTAGTGAGCGATTCAGCGCAAAACTTACAAATTTTAAAATAGATACTTTCGAGGTTTAGTCTTGGTAAACGTAACTTAATGAGTTGGTATACTTGATAAAGCTTCCCTAAACATTAATTTAGGTATTAAAATATAGTGGGATTAAAAGCAAGTTAAAACTCAATTTAAGTTTTATACTAGTAGGGGTAATAATGTCCATTCAATCTACACATTAAAATCACTTATTCAAAAAATTGTTGAAAAATAATCTCGATGCCAAAAAATAAAAAAAGAATATATAAATAAGGCTGCTTTGGGTGTTCTCTGAAAAGTCTTTCTACATTTACAACGCTGAATTTTGTTTTTCCCTTTGATGTCTTAATTTTGGAACAAACAAATATATCTGTTTAATTCATTTTTTTTATGCTAAATTTATCCTGATTATTATTATTAAACTTTCAAAATTACGTGCTTTATTTGTGGTAATGGCATATAATTATTATGTAGAAAAAACTTAGTTATTTTATAAACCTTTACTCTATATATTTTAATATTATTTGCTTAAATAAATTTTGCGAAACTCTCAGTTCATTGGAGATTAAAAAAAAATTAACGTTCATATAAGAAATAACACCTCACATAAATAGAATGACCGCAACTTAAGATGCACTAAATGATTACTAATAATTAGTTTCTTAGTAGCTAAGCTTACTGTTTTCTATTTGTTCACACACTACCATCAGTTTTATCTTTCATAGTCTGCATAGTTGCGTCATCTATATTCGGCAATGGATTTTTTACTTAATATATACGGATACCTTAATATCAAATTTGTATGCACTTTCCCCTCTTTTTGTAAAGTGAAAGGTTGGGAAAATAGAGCGACAAAGGCTCGTATGACACCCAGGGTTTGTAAGTAGCATGTTCAGCTTTACTCCGAAGATTTCACTCCGGTCAGATCTTTAGGAGTGATATTCTTTATGCTATTCTAGAATCCAGACTTGTTTTACTTGTTAAAGATTAACTTAGATACGCTGGTATGTTTATTCGCCTTACTTTAAAATAATATAGTGCTACTGTATGTAGGTTACTGTAGTACATGATTATCCGACGTGTCTGACTTGTGATGACGGTGTTTGTATGTATTATTAATGTATGTACTGTAATGATTACAACATTTTAAGTATCGTACTGTAATGAAAGATGTAAGTGAGATATTATGTATCACATGTAATGGGTCTATGCTTAATGTAATGATAAGTATATTTCGTTTTATTATGATTTCAGCTTTATTAACATATAAAATATTATGTACTGTATGTATGTATGTATGTATGTTAGTATGTATGTCATGTATTTATGATATGTGTGTAAAATTATGCTATCGTTATGTATGTATGTATGTATGTATGTAGTATGTATGTACTGCTATGTATGTATGTATTGTATGTATGATGATGATTATGTAGTATACGTGTATGTAGTATGGATGTCATATGTATGTATGTATTACTTAAATTATATAGCTGTTAGTATTATGTATGTATGTAGTAATGTACGTATGAATGCTATGTACTGTATGTTGTATGTATGTATCTTATGTTATGTATGAGGTATAAATGTATGTTACTGTATGACGATGTATGGATGTAAGTATGTATGTATTCTAACGCTATGTATGTATGTATGCTATGATATGCTATGTATGTATGTATGCCTATCTATCTATCTATTATTGTACTGCGTGTTTGCAGAATAGAGTTCATCCATGTTATATATACTCGGATTTAATTGTACTCTAATTTTTCGTCTACATCCTAAGTCCCATAATAAGACAATAGTAAATTCTCAAAGCACCAGTCTCAATGCGAGGTATGCATATAACAGCTCCTCGCAAGAAAGGCGAAGAAAATACTTGTTATTATGATAAATCGCAATTTTTGAAGGATGTAAAGCTATCTTTTTATCAAGTAATACAAAAGAGTCCGTAAAATTTTTTAGACCTCTTTCATAGAAAAAAAAATGAAACAATTTACTGGTTGCAATTTCCTTCTGTTCACAGACAAAAATAATATGACAAGCATAAACGTGTGTTCTTGCCACACCTTACATTACAAATATAGGAAAATGGACTGAAAAGTTATTTTGCTAAAGTTTAAAAGTAAATTTGCCTCCATCGCCTTGATAGTTGTCATATATATCGCAATTTAAAATATATAACAGCATAATATTATTAGATTTTCAGAAGATAATTAAAAAGAAAAATAAAGTATTATTTAAAAAATAGAAGTAGGAAATGACCTAAACTATTTCTTTTCTTTATTTTCAATACTATCAATTCTAATACTATTATTACTAGTATCATTAATAAAATAGATAATAATAAATAATAAATAATTAATAATTCATAAAATAATTAATTAATAACTAATAATAATTAATTAATGAATAATAATAATAATAAATGATATATAAATTAATATAAACATAATAATAACTAAAATAATTAATAAAAATATAATAATAAAAATAATATAATAATAAAAATAATAATAAAAAACAATAATAATAATAAAGAGAACATTATTAAGAGATACATAATAATAAATAAGAAAAAAATAGATTACAATAAATAAAAAAATAATAATAATAATAAAAATAACTATATAATAATAACTATAATAATAATAATAATAATAATAATGAATAAAATAATAATAAAATAATAATAATAATAAGTAATAAAATAAAATAATAAATATAAAAATAATCCAATAATAATAATAATAATAATTTTAATTTAATAAATAAATTATTAATATTATTATCTAATAAAAATAACAATAAACAATAATAATAATAATAATGATCAATAATAATAATAATATAAATAAATAATTAATAATAAATAATAATAATAATAATACATAATAAATAATAATAAGAATAATAATAATAACTAATAATAAATAATCAATAATAAATTATATAATAATGCATATAATATCTTGATAAAATGATTAATAAATGTAATAAATGATAATAATTATTACTTATTATTATTATTATATTCATAGTTATTATTATATATGATCATTATTATTATATTATTATTATTATTATGTATTATCTATTATTATAGATATTATTATTATTATTATTATTTTTATCATTATTATATTATAAATTATTATTATTATATTATTATTATTATTATATTATCTATTATTATTATTATTATGTATTATATTATTATTTATATTATATTATAATTATTATATTATTTATTATTATTATTATTATAATTATTATTATATTGATATGTAGTTATTTTACTATTTATTTTAGTATTATTTTTATTATTATTTGTAAAATTAATTTATTTTATTTTTATTTTTATTTTATTTTATTTTACTTTTTATTTTATTTTATTTTTTTTATTTTTTTTTTTATTTTATTTATATTTTTATTTTCAATTTTATTTTTTATATTTATTATTTTTAATTTTTATTTTTATTTTTATTCTATAGTTTATTTTTATTTTTTTTTTTATTTTTATTTTTAATTTTTTATTTTTATTTTTATTATCAACCATTATTATTATAAATATTGAAATTACTATTATTAATTATTATTATAATATTATTAAATATTTTACTTTATTATTATTATTATTAGTTATTATTATTATGAAATTATTATATTTTTACTCTATCTTTTAGTATTATTTTTTATTTAATTTTTATTTTTATTTTATTTTTTTTATTTATTCTATTATTTTTTTTATTCTTTATTTTATTTTATTTTTATTTTTATTTTTATCTCTTATTTTATATAAGTATGTAAATTTTTTATTATTATTCATTCTATTCTATTTTATTTTATTTTACTTTATATTTTTATTTTGATTTATTTTCATTTCATATTCATTTTATTTTTATTAGTCTTTCATTTATCGTTTTCTCCTTTAAGCAAATCAGTAATATCAATTACTTCATTTATTATTATTATTATTATTATGCTCATTCATTATTATTTAATCATTGGGTCTTATGATATATTATTATTATTATTAGTATTATGATTATTATTATATGATATTTGTTCATCTTATTTTTTTATTATTAATTTCATTATAAGCCGTTCATGGAAATATTAAAATATTGTAAAATAATTCGGATAATATGTATGTAAAAATATTAAATTTTTCGATATTTCAAACTTTTAAAATTATTTTAATAATAATAAATTATTATTATCTTTTATGCATATTATTTATTATTATTGATTAATAGTATTGTTAGCTTATGTTAAGCTATTATGAATTGTTAGTATTTTTACTTTATTGTGAGCTAAAATTTTTTATTATTGTAGTATTTATTAAATTTTTTTATTTTTTTTATTTGTTTTATTTTTTATCCTTCATTTTTTCAACAGAAGGGACTTTGATTACTTTTATACTTTATATTTTTATAATTTTATAATTTATCTTATTATTTTTATTATTTTTATTATTTTTTATTAGTTTTATTTTTTAATTCACTGAATATTAGTTAATAGTATTCAATCATACTTTAAATATCTTATTACTTTATTATATTGTTATTATTATTATTGATTATTATTATTATTATTATATATCTACTTATGTATTATGTATTATTGATTATTATTATTAGTTATTTATTATCAATTATTGATTATTTATTATTCACTTTATATTATTATTATCTATTCATTATATATTGTTTTGTGTTGTCTTATTTTGTTTTTTTATTGCTAATATATATTTATTTGTTATATATGTTATTAATAAAATTTCGAATTATTATTATTATTCATGATATTATTATTATTAGTATTTACGATTATTATATATTTATTATTATAATTTTATTATTGCGTGTATTTATTATCTAATCTTATTATTCATATTTCTTATTATTATAGTAAGGATCAGAAACATTTAACATCAGCGTCAATTTTTAACAAGTACTTTTGCAAGTCTATTTCTATCTTCCTATATAATTCCTTATTTTCAGATCAGAAGCACAAATTTATTAAGAACTATTCTAGAATAAAAAGAAGGTTAGAAGTCTTTAATATCTGACCAATCATTTCGCCTGGTATTTTATACTTCAGGCATGATAGTGGTTAACTAACTATTATAATGCAGTTTCAATACAAATCTCACCAGAGCAGAATATCAGGAAGTCCTAAAATTATTTTTTGGATATTAGATCCGTGAAGTTTAAATCAAAAAAAATTCAATGGAAAAATCACGCAAAGGCTTACATATTATATCCAAATACAACTATTATCATGTATACTAGGTGTACCTGCAAACACTCAAATATTCAGAAAACTTTCAAGCTTTCATTCATTTCACCACTACAAACCGAGACGAGTGTCCTTACCATAATTTTAGTACGCTGTCCATCATTGTTAATATTTCGCGAAGCATATACAGAAGTTATGTTGTATGAACAGTTTTATTGCAGATAAAGGTCTATTAGATGTAAAGTCCTCTTATGTGGGATAGGTATAGACTCAGCACTTAAGAAGCCGAATTATAGCAATGACACAGGTAATAATCCAGTCATTAAAATATGGGTAGCATTCAACGATCGAAACACAAATTCTAACTTACTACTGTTGAAGATCTTGCGTGTAGTCTGTTACAATGTACTTATTTCAAGTTGTTTAATTTCATAAACTATCCTTCTTTATACGCAGGTCATCGTATTTTTATTAAAAACTTAGCCAGAAATCAATATATGTAAAAGTTTAAGTGAAATGAATGATACTGGAACTTTTTCTGAATATTCTCAGTGAATTTTGCAGGTACACCTCGTGATCCATTATAATAGGCTTTCACAAATAAGTGTAGCTTTTTATTGTATATTTTATTCATTGAAATTGTTTTTTGTAAAACCAAAAGTACGTCCTAAAATTATATCTGTTTGAAGAATTTAACTCGGAAAGTTAAATTTATTGAGTAAACTCTTCTTGAATCAGGAATATAACACCTCAGGGATAAGGGTCTCCAGTTTATGACAGACATGATTAAAAATTGCTAACTAAATGATAATGCGTCTATCACCTTTTTTTACTTCGTTAGAAATAGTGCCGTTTGAATTATTATTTCTTCTGAAAAATAAAGAATTATTGTATCTAATAGATTTAATGTATCAACAAGTATTTATATCAATTGTTAATTTAATGTTAATGTGAATGTTACTAAATGTTAATGTTAATAGATGTAATGTTATATAATGTTAATGTTTAATGTTAATGTTTAAATGTTACACATGTTAATTTAATTATTGTTATTGTTATTATGTATGTTAGTGTTTGTTTGTTATTGTTATTATATTTAATTATTATTCATTATTATTATTATTTATTATTAATATTATATTATTATTAATATCTAATTATTATCTATTATTATAATTGCCTACATTATATCAATATAAAAATTTATTCTTATTGAATATTATTATATTATTATTATATATTACTTAATATTATTGATTAATTATAGTATAGTATTTATTATTGATTATATATTTATATTATTATTTATTTATTAATTTAACTTATTATATTTAACTTATGATTATTATATATTATTATATATTATTATTGATTATATTATTATTATTTTATATCATTTTATTATTAATAATATATTATTGTATATTTATTAGTTATGGTCAATTGAAACTCTCATGTAGTAATGTAATGTAATACATTCGATAAATACAATAAATAAACTAACTTGCATGCGTGATTTTAAAGAAAATGACTAGAACTCTATATTAACTATACAACTAAACAATACGAAACTATTGTACA
>JABUQX010041429.1:37500-57701 GCA_015478945.1 Trachelipus rathkii | reverse complement strand
TCCACTATAATATATAATATATATTATATAATACTGTATATATAGGGAGTATATATATTAGTACTATCATTATAATATATCATATATATACTGTATATAGATAGATATACTTATATTATATATTATGTTTAAGTAGTTTCGTTGAGGCATTTTTTGAATTTTTCTGTTTTGATTGTTTTTTATTATTCTTCCTTTTCATCCTAGACCTCTCTTCTTAAGTAAGTCTGGACAGAACTTCTTGAGTATTGGAGGAGAAAAACGACTTTTAATATTTGTTCATTTTTTAATTTTTATTTCTTACAAAATGAAATTAAAAATATGAATTAATATACAAGAAAGGTTATGAATTTGTAGTTAAAATATAATTACATTTCTTTGACATTTATTTAAATTTATACCCCGAAGCTTTGGTCAAGTCAAGTAATCCATAGAGTCTAGAGAGAGAGAGAGAGAGTTTTGGAGTATGAGAGAGTATGAGAGAGAGAGAGAGAAGAAGAGAGAGTAGAGAGAGAGAGAGAGAGAGAGAGAGAGTGAGGTATGTTAAATAATACTGTATGTAAAAGAAGAAGAAAAGTAAGAAGAAGAGAGAGAAGAGTAGAGAGAGAAGAGAAGAGCTAAAAAAGAGGCACCGGAGAAAGGATAAAAAGGAAGATTAATTATGATTAATATATCCGAGTAACAGAAATGCAAAAGTTAATTTACATAGATGAGTAGATAATTAGAGAGTATTATTGATTGATAATATATATTAAAATATTATAGTTAACAATATTATTATTACATTTTATAGTTTTTAATATTAAATGTAGTTTTAATATAATATATGTACAAAATAACTTATTTTCATTAGTTAATATTTGTTTTTAATTACATTATTTAACAGACGTCATAAGAAAGGTATCTATGAAGCGATCAAATCGCCAGTATTATTTGCAAATTCCTCGTTATATATTTTCACAGATAATCTTTCGAAAAGGAAAGTTCCTACTCAGTAAAGGGTCATACTTTAAATTTACCATCTCTGGATTAAAATTATATATAATTATTAATATATATAATATAATATATAATATATTATAATTTATATATAATATTATTATATATAATATATATAATATATATATTAACTATTATACTATTAATTTTTATACTACCACTACAATATTATGATATATATTGATACGGTCAGGTGCAGTTTTGCTAGAGAAAGATCGCGGGCGCGTTCAATTATGGTAAAATACTGTCTCTTATCTGTATGATGTGTCTTATTGCTCTGTATGTATGTTATATGTATTTGTTATGTATATATATTCTATTATGTATTATATATCTATTTATCTTATTATCTTATTACGTATACTTCTACTATGCATACGTATCATTATAGTTCTCTATATCGATACCTGCAATATCTGGTGTTCCTTGTATATCTTATGTTATTTTCTTATATCTATCTGATGCGATATACACTCCATGTAGCAGAATATGATGTTATAATCTCTATAATGTTATAAATTAATATCTATTATTATATATAATATTCATTAAATTATTATATATATATATATATATTATTATATTTATAATATTACAGGCGTCCCTTGTAGAATGCGGTGGTTAGGTCCTGAGTGTCTCTTCCCGCTGTTATATAGGAGTGACATCGCGTATAAAGAATTCTCAGGCCCCTTCCGAAAAATATCTAATATTGTAAAATTATTTTATATTTACCTATCTGCATGGTGAATAAAATAAAAATAAGGAGCATAATTTTGCTTATTTATATACGTAAGAAAAGACAAATTAGAAAATTTGCAGATATTAAAGTATATGTTATTATTTTACAGAACACTATAGAAAAAACATTTGTTTAATTTGGCACTCTAGTTATTAGTAGATAGATTGAAATGCTTTTTACTTTTAAAAGTAAGTACTGTACGTATCCGTCAAATGAACTAAAAAAATAAAGTTTTTTTAAATGACGACCAGCGTCACACGCCCTGTAAAATAAAACGCGATTTGTTCACAACACACCGATTTTCTGCCTTCTGAAAGATTGCAATGTGCGGTAATCTTGAAGAGTTTTATTTCACAAACAGAATTTTAAAAGTTTTTTAATCCAATGCGCGTCGTTTAAAAAAAATTAAAAAAATGTATGTTTCTTCCATCAAAGGTGGCTAAATGAAGTTGCAGGAGTTGTATGTAGAATCCAAGGAGAGGATAACGGTATCCGGAGAATCTGTAGATTCTTTGAAAATTCAATGTGATGATTTTGATAATTCACGCTAATTTAAATGCATATAAAGAAATTTTAATTAAATTTTCAGTATTTTTGGCAATTTTAAATTTTAACTTTTTATTATCTTTTTACCAAAAGCGGTATAGCAAGCCGCGTTCTATAGAGTACCAGAGTTCTAATAGTGTGAACTGTACTTGTATTATATATATGAGTATATAGGTGAATAGCTAGTATTGACCTAATTATATAGTATTTTTATTACTATATTTATCTATATATATTATATCTATATATATATAAGATTATTAAATGAATTCATAAACTTATAAATCTTATATACCGAAGTGTTTCATCTTGGATAAATTAGTAGTAGAATGTGACAATATATATACTAGGCTAAAACGTTTTTAAAAAAATATTTATTGGTATCTAAATTAAAATGAATATTATTCCAAAATTATGATGAGGTTAAATTATTTAAGAACTATTTTGATATATACTATCGAATCGTTTGATGAATCTCACACAAAAAACCAATCATTCTGAATTAAAATCTGTTGGAAAAGAATTAATTGGATATCTTAAAAGGACGTATCTGGATCAATGGGTTAAAAATAAATATTATCGAAAGTTTTTTTCGGTGACTTCCATACTCGAAGCTAAAAGTGAGAGTCAAAAATTTTCAATACTAGTAGCCAGCTATTTACTTTAATATATTTTCTTTATGGTTAAATTTAAGTTAAAATTTTATTTATTATTATTGTTAAAATTTTTTCTTATTGATGTATTTTTAATGTTCAATAATATAAATATGGGATACTATAACCTATACAATTAACTTAATGTAAAATGTATTTTTAAATCTATAGTATATCTACATTTATATAAGTTATTTAAAGAATTTAAAATATTCTTTTAGAAGTAATTCAGTATAAATACTCCATGTAACTCCAATATATACCTATAATATAGATATATAATAATATTATATAATACTAATAATAAATAATATTATATATAAATATTAAATAATTATTAAATATAATATAATTAAATAATAAAATACAATATAAACAATATTATATATATAATTAAAATAATTAATAATAGATAATTATTTTATAAATAAATAATTAAATAATAATTTATAATAATAGTATTATAATAATTAATAATATAATAATTAATATAATAATAATAATATAATAATTAATATAATAATTTATCAATATGGTTTCCGTTCTACTCACTGAGAATTGATTGAGGTTCTACCACACAGAAACATGGGTTTAAAAAGACCACGAATCTAGCATAAATGGTAATATGAAAACAAATATAGAGAAAAATAAACTTCAATCATGAGGAGAATCCAATTATAGAGCAAATGACCTATTCGTGAGGCAAGCGAGGTGCCAATAGTCCAGTTAAGATCTGTCACTATAATTTTTCTCTTCTGGGATCTAGAGAAATAGGTATTAGGTGTAGAATCAGTTAACACGTACCCATGTTGAATAATATCTATCCTTAAAGTATTTAAAAGAATTTATCATATTTATCATTATAATATAGGCTCACTCACTAGGTAAATATATAATACTTATGATTATATATATATATGAGAAGTATATATAAACAATATAAAATGATTATTATATAATAATATTAAATATATAGGTTAATGTTAACATTTTATAATGAAAATTTATTAATAATTAATATTTTGTAATAAAGGTAACTGTTATTAATGTATAATATAAATTATAACCTAATTTATCCACTTTATGAGAGTAGTTCTCAACATTTAATTACCTATAAGGCCTTTTGGGGATAGCGTTGCAGTAACGTTATTTTCCTAATTCAATATATATTGAGAAATTGACAATCCCAAATTAAAAACTGGGAATTGATATTTTAAATATAAAGGCTATCCCATGAAATTAATAAATTATTTAACTTATTTTGATAATATATATATTAATATATATATTTTAATATTTTATTGATTATAAATATATATATATATATATATATCTATAAAATTTTAATATATATAGTATATGAAATATATATGGATATATAGTGTTAATATTTCTGAATGTATATTGGAATAAAAAACTAGGTCAATAAATAAAAGTAATATTATATTATTATACTAATATTATTCATACATTTACGCCGAAAGATAGAAGATATAGTAGCTAATAGTTTTACACTATAATTAATATTATTATAGGGTTAATTAACTATATATAGGTTACAACATTTAGAGTTTGAAAGGTTCCTATTTAATTATTATTTCGTATATGTTTATGTATGATGTTTCAAAATAAAATAATTAAGCATAATAAAAATATCTGATATTTTTATATTGTTAAATTATAGTTAAAAGTAAAAGTTTTAATCTATATAAATAAAATTGGTTATAATATAAAATGTATAAACCAATGTTAAAGTAGGATAATTTACTCACTAATAAAATTAATGGATAGTCCACTTATATATAATTGTACGCAACGAATATAGGATAGTAATTCAGCGTTGATATTCGTTTGTATGTAACTATTATCTTACCATAAATATTCCTTATATTTAATATATTATATTAACAACTAACAAAATTAACATAAAATACACATAATATATATATTTTATATACTCATACGCAATAATATATTATAATATAATTAATATATATATATAATATATTATAATATATATATATTATATATATAAAAATAATATATATTATAATACTTAATATTATATTTATATTATATATATTATTATATTAATATTAATTAATATATATTAATTAATTATAATAAATTATAATTATATATATTATATATATAATATATATTATATTATATATATATTATATATATATAATATATTAATATATATATATATTTATATATATTTATATATATTATATATATATATAGTATGAGAGATAGACGGTTATTAAAGTACTATGGACAGTAAGCGTAGTGAAATCCTTGCAATCTACTATGTTAAGCATAGAAATCAATTATAGATATATATATATAGCAAAGATTTCTGCTATTTATATATAATATTTAAATTAAATTAAAATACTAACTTCTTATTTTATATATAATACAAACAATGGGCTGTAAGGCTGAAAAATGGATATTCAATAGCGGTGAAGGAGGGTATCCAAAGGGTTGAGATGATATATATAGTGAGTAGATAGTAATAATACATGTGCTCATAAATAAATAAGAATTTTAACTAAATTAACAATATCCTCCTAAATTTTAATCTATGATTTATTATATATATATATAAATAAATTATTATATATATATAATGGAATAATATATTATATATATATTATATATATATATATTATATCATATATTTTTATATATATATATGTGTGGTGTGTGTTGTGTGTGTTGTGGTGTGTGTGTGTGTGTACGCCAGGGTGATATTTTGAGAGAACACAAAGGATAAAAAAGTTAGCTTTGGTTTATAAAATAAATTAAATAACAATGGTCTTACAACAGGTGTATGATAGGATTATGTTAGGTTTAACAGTAGTATTTATTAATTATAAAAAAATCTAATTTTTTAAGAATAGTAATAGTAATAATTTTATTTAAGAGTTGGATTATTAGCTAGAACACAGTGATTTACTGACGATGATAAAAGAAGACTGAAACAACAATTGAGTATGCCTCTTTGAAGATTTTTATCATAGAACAAAAATTTCGCAATTATCATTTTGCATTAAGCCAAATTCGTAAATATTATATCATTTTTTATATTTCACTCTTACTAATTTTTATGAATAATTACAATTATATTATACTTCCAACCGAATTTATTGTTCACTAATTAAATGCATTAGTCTTTCTTCCTATTGTTATTTATTATTATTAGCCATAAAGTCTTATAACTTCATTTCATGAGTAGAGTTAGTCATATGTAAATTTGATACTTATTATATCAATGGAGTATATATATACGTATATATTATAATATAAGTTTCCAAATATTACAATTTAAAATTACATGATTTAAATTATATGAAGCACGATTTTAAGTGAAATTTTAGTATGTGAGAATAAATATAATATATATTTGTAGGACTTCTTATATAATATAAATTCATGTTAGATCGATTAAAAGTATATTATATCTCAATTCAATGATGAACGTTGTACGTTCCATATTTATTTATATCCAGCCATCCTCTCACAGTTTCATCTGCATCATCCTAAATTTTCAATGACCTATATTCTCAGTGAAAATCAAAGACTATTACTAATCATTAACACTTACTGAGAAAACTATAATTCTTAACTTATCTATCACGTATCACTAACTGCTCATATCATAGGGACTAGCCTATATAACATAATGAAACTGGAATGCAATATATTGAAAAAAAAATTAATATAGATGGTCTGTTATTGTTTATCTATCTATGAAAAATCTAAGTCCCTCATAATAAGTTGATTAAAAGGGAGTACAAGAGATATAGTACACAAGATTAACAAGAACCACTTCCAATTATTCAGCAAGTAAAAGTTATTCAGTCAAGGAATTGATTTGTTTATTTATAATGTTGTATGAGATTGTATTCGAACTCCTCGTCGGGTATAAGTTCTTAATACTTAAAAGAATACTATTATTATAGTATATATATATATTATATATTTTATATATATTATATATACTATATATTATATATATAATATATATATATCATATATATAATATATATATATATATATATATATATATATATAATATATATATATATATATATATATATTATATAGTATATATATATGATATATATATATTATCAGCATAAATAAACATTTAGGCGTAAAAGTAGCTAGAAATCTAGTCATTTAAATTTATATATATCATCTAAAGTATCAGATTAATTACTTCATTAGGATGCTTTGATCAATACCTTCAAAAAATTCATTATTGGAATATAGTAATCTAAGATACATGCTTAAAAGGTTAAATATATTATTTTTTGTTATTGAATTAAATGTTTTAATTACTACAACCCTCTAGGCCTTCAGATGTCCTCAAAGATTGTTCAGAGAGACTGGATGTGTATGAGTGTATGGTGACGATACCAGGGTGCGCCTATATGACAAATATTAACAACAATTGGGGTCTTGTTGCTAAACGAACCAGAATAACAGAAAGCAGCTGTTTTCCCTCTTGCTTATTTCGATCGCCTCACGCTCTAGCCTTCAACAAACTTATCTATCTATCATATTCTCTGTATGGAACAAACGTCCACTATTATCCTATGCATATTTTTTCGCGCAGATCTCCCCACACTACCGGGTTTTCAAAAAAAGTTTAGGCCAAGTTAGAGAAATGTATTTTCTTTCTCCTCTGGCCCCTATTGCGAGTACGCGCGTCTCTGAGAAATAGTTCTTCAGTCTTTGTCTATTCGTTGGCCATTATTATATGCCTCATCTCATTCAAATTTCTGAGAATCCACAACTCTATCTTGCTCATATTTGGACTGCTACCAATCCCTCTATGCCGCCTCATGTCGCTTTCACCTCCAGTTCGAAAATATACCATCTTTTTTCCCAGTCTCTATCTTTTTCCCGCAGTTTTCTTTTGAACCCTATGTTTTCTCAAACACTCTTCCTATGACCCACAATCTCTCGTGCTTCACCGCGTCCATCATGCTCGACGTTCCAACCATTGACCAACATCGACCCATAGACTATCTTAACACTGCCCCTTTCTCATACACGCTTCTTTTCTAAAACAAAACTACGATCTCACTTTCTTTGGCGCAATAAAGTAGTCATCTACAGTCACCCTCTCTCAGCTTTCCCCCAGAAATTCTTCTCGAACAGTCATTTTTTTTCAGATCGAAAAACCTTAATGCTATAGATATTTGTTCGTTGCCTGAAAATGGGTCAGTCCATATGAAGTGATACAAAAAATTTTTGCAACCGCGACAATCCATGTATTTATGAATAATTCCAAAACATTGTCAGTTCTTTTGAATCCATACCGGCGACGTTTCGACGCTGAGATTTTCTTCCTGTCACATCCTTCGTCAACTCTTATTCTGTAATCTTCTGACTCACATTCCACCCATACCGCATTCTATTCGCAGCTTAATCAAGTGTTCAAATTCTCTCATACAGGTCGTTCTTTACCTCTTCAAAGGTAAGTCATCCCAAAAACCACTCGCTCCTCGGCGAATTCCTCATCGAGTTCTTCTCCATTACTTGCTCCGATTATTTTATTACTCTTGCGTATTTATTGGCATCTTGCAATTCACATATTTTATGTTGTATGCACCATCTCTCGCAGGCCTGAATCAAAAGAAATCGCTTTCCGTGATTGATTTAACAGCTATCGTTTTCATGTCAACCCAGCCAAATCGCTCACTGTCACAATGATTGATACTCTGGCGTAGGGTACTCATAGCGGGAATAATGTCCCGCAAGAGTAATGCTCTCTCGAGTGTATACATAAAAATTAACTTGGCAACTTCTAACTAGTAGAGCTTAAGGATTTCGCCCACCACTTTTTAATCCACTACTCTCTCATCACTATGTACAAGAAACAACCCTTCCAAAACAGTCTTCTAGATTACCACAAACTAACCATATTATACTATTGACGCATATATAATAATATCTCCTCCTCTGTCTTTTTAGTAATATACTCCTTCCAACTTCTTCACTATCTATCGATTGACGTATTTTTTCAGTTTTTTTACTACTAAAAAAACTTTTAAAACGTCGTCTCGGCAAAACATATACATTTATCTCAGTAATATTCTAAAAACAATTTACTTTTCTCTTTTCAATATCTATCCAGCGCCACCACGATTATACTGGCTGGAGGGAGCGCCATCATGAACATGCCGCTCCCCTCTCTCTAGCCCACTATCCCCCCTGCTCCTACGCCCTCACTGCTATAATATACAATATATAATCCACGCTTAAATTTTACAGATCCTCTAATGAGAGAATACCGCATTCCGCCAAAATCTAAACTTACAGTGCCAACATCTCTATCATACTTATATCAAACTCCCTCACAAATAATCTACTATTACTAGCCCTTCTCAGCGCTATCTTACGTCACACTATATATATATATAGGGCCGTATCATTACCGAATAACCAGATATCTAATGTTCACTATTCTCACTTCTAATTATTATATATATATATACCACTAATTAATTCAATTCTTGCCATCCCACAAATCACCCACCACAACGCGACGCGTCACATCCCTGAACACACACCGCTAGCACGAGCAGATATCAATTTATCCTCAATCTGCAATACACTCAATCTATGCATATAAACAGATTGAAATAAGAGCCAAGGCATAGACATTTACATAACCTACTACTGCCTTCAAAATACCACACATACCATCCCATAATAAACTATTACTCACATTCTAGGTACTACTTACCTTAATACATATATATAACTTCATCAAACATACTATATATATATATATATATATATATATATCAATACATATTCATATATATAATATATACCTAATATCCAACATAGTGAGCGTAAAGGACCAGGGGGGGGCGCTCAGGGGTGGAGGACCGCTATTCCCCTATGTGCCCCCCCCTAAATAATCTTACCGGCGAAAAAAAAATTATGAACCTTATATGTTTGCAGAACGAACCGTTCCTTAAACAAGTCTTTTTAGTGAAAACCCTGCGAAAAATACTCAATCGATAGCCAATTTGAATGTTACTTTACACTAATTACCTAATTAATAACGTAATTATAAACGAATTATATTAATTTCTTCTCTAATATTTTATCTAAAGGATGATCTTTTCATATTGGATTATCCCAATAAGCATTTTTAGCGTGCTTTTATACCAGGCTGCTCTCCTTTATCCGATCATTTATTCTCCGACCGTTCATGAAATCCCTACAGTTATATGTCGATAATGTCTCATTATATGATGCCGTACATGAACAAAAGACCTGTTACACACCTTCAATCACGGAAGCGAGCTTTACTCCTGTTCCTGTCTACTATAATTCAGCTTCTTGTGCCAACGAAGCACAACTCACCATAAGTATAATTAAAATAGATTGTACGAATAAAGCAAATATTTGACAGCCCAAATTTGACGAACAATCAATTCTTCTCTGCTGGCGACACTCCCCATGACCTTCACCTCTCTCTCTCTTATAGGATGGTACTGTCACCCCGACCTCTTTAGTATGAGTAGAATTTTTCTCGACCCACCCCTCTGTTATAAGTGAAACTGCAGATTTGCAGGAAGCTCGTCTATGTGAGACTATTGACACCTAGCAACATAATTCAAGAGTACAGCATAGAATCCCGAATCCTCCGTTCTGAAAACGTCTCCGATGATCTCTGCTCACAAACTTTCCACATGTACGCAAATACATGATCTTAACGAATTTATTGAGCGCTCTTGGTCAATTATCATAAAAAAATTTGATTCATCATGTCGCCGAGCCTTCTAACAAAATACTTTTTTCTCCGTATTTCCTCATTAACTTTCATATGAAGAGGAAAGCATGACACTGCCGGAAAATACACTCCGTATTCCCAGCTGCCAACGACGACCAATATATTATTCTCACTTAGGATGTGTAGATGAGTCTTTTTTCATCCCAGCGATCTTCTCCAATCGATAATAAATATAATTGAGCTGTCATCTATATCCCCGAAGACGCAATAGAACTATTGTCCACCTCTCTGGCGTAGAGTTGCACATCGTCCTCTTCTTGCAGAGCGCGAGTTTAACATTCTCTTCTATCAAACCATTGCAAAAGATTGATTTGTTTTTAGAAAAGGTTTGAAGGCCGAGTTCTATGGCGTTGGTCCAGGGTACGAAGCTTGCGTAGCATTGGCAAGGATAACATAGGGTTCAAAAGAAACTGCGGGAAACACATCTGCAGACCAAAAAGTATTATATTTTCAAAGTGTATACCAGCGGCTTAATTTGGCTCTTAATGGAACAAATATATTCCAGAATTTTGAAATACTATTGCCACATATAAACGACAAACTTTTTCAGAGACTCCAACGCTAAAAAGAAAATACATTCCTAACTTGCCTAAACTTTTTGAAACCCGTTGGACTCAAATATCATAGTAATGCTATTTTCCATTACAAATATGATAAATATTTGCTCTTGACCACGGTTCAATTATATCCTATTTACTACAACGACACAAAACAGACGCCCTATATTTCAATTGTTTTATCCTTCTCCGAATTTTGTATTCTACATGCCCTCCACAAGACCCAATCTCTCCTTCCCACGTACTATTTAAAAACTCATTCTTTTCCGTCAAATTCATACCAAACATCTTCTTGCTTTGTCCCAAGTTTTTCGTATACTCACCCTAGGCGCTTTAAACCACCCTAATCCTCACTTCACGTAAAGCAAAAAATATTTACCAACTTATAAGCTCACACAGCTAAAGTTACACTCTGATCATTTTCCCCAACACGCGAAGATCCTTCTTGTTTACAGTTCACTGCAAAAGAATCCCCCTCCTCCTAAATTGCGACGAAACAGCTTCGCCTGAGATGAAATCCTCTAACTCTTTTAGAGCTGTCATCTGCCCCTCCCCAACTCTCTCTCCGCCACCATCTATCTTGTTTATCCTTTACTTTTGGGCTATTAGATGTTTTAACTTATGCGTTTATACCAAAACAATCTTACGTAACCACCTAGAAAAGTACAATCTCCCCAGACACACTGAAAGCATACAAATCATTTTCCCGTTCATCGAAATCATCTCCTTGCAGCAAGACCTATTATTTGGCACAGCGTTCCTGTTTTATCTGTGCTTCGCCTATCTCTCTTTTCGGCCACTCCCGTTTTATCCTCCTTTAGAGACTAGATTTTCCGAAAACAACGTGCCAGCCGTCCATTTCTAGCTTCCCTAACTTTATCTTTTTTCATTTTGCATCCGCTTATATTTCCCTTCCTAATTGATTTAGTGCGCCTCCTCGTCACGCAACGCATAATGCTCTTCTTTGCCTGTCGAGAAAGCTTAACACATTCCTCAAGTTTCTCCACATTGAGTTTCTACTTTATAGTGCCATTGCATCTTCGTTATCTCTTTTTCATAATCAACCAATCATTCCATAACCTGAAACTGACTTTATGAATACCCTATCGCTGGTCTCCGGCTCTAAAACAAAGTATCCAGACGCCAATTATAAGCATCTGAAATGACCCTTCGTTGTGCTATACATTGGTGCACTGTCGAGCGCAATCACATCTCCTTTGTATACATACCGAGATAAACCGCCTCTCGTAACCGCCTCTTCACTATTGCATCTTTCTCCTTAATCTCTCATTACACATATTCCACAACAACCTGTCTCATTCTAGATTGCAATGGTGCTACAAGCCTGTTCAATCTCAGTACCACGCCAATTCCCGTCCGCTACTTCTACGTATAAAGCGTTCTTTCCAGCACACACTTGTCCTCTACATACAATCCTGAAGTAAAGCTCCAGCTCTTCAGCGCATAAGAAGACTAATGAAGAGACAGCTTCAATGGACTACTTTCTGCCTATCGGACAATGTTGTTAATTACCACCATCCTTTCTTCACTTCACTCTTCTCTTTTCACAGACACACTCTTAGTAGTGAAACTCACCTAACACATCACCATTCTGCCTCACCGACCCTTATCCTAGAGCAGCATCCAAATTAGGTGAGTTACCGAAATCCGCCCAAATGTCAACTTGCCCGAAATTTTGCCTGAAAATCCCAAGGCATCTAATGCTAGTTTAGATTTAATATTAGTTAACCCACTCAGGACTCAGTTCTCACCAACCACAAGACAAATACCTCTATAATTACAACTTTTTACTCAGCATTTCTTAACTCAAAATAGTTTGTCTTTATTCTTCTTAATTTTCTTCCAACCACTCTACTCACATTATGACACAAAATTTCACATACAAATTCACAACTGTATATTTAGTATAGCTAAGACCTGTTATTGCCTTTCATTTCTCATTCTTCATAACCAAAGTAACTCTCTGGTTTATTTCACCACTCCCTTCCATGGATTATAAACTACCATTAATGATTTCTATCAGTCACAAATCTTGCGTACAAACCACACATTATCAGCTATACTTAACAAGACCACACAGCAATTCCCCACACTCTCACCATCAACTATACACCACACTCTATATTTACGAGTATACTACTAACTAACTAGTCTTAATAGATCAGAAACTTATCTTCACATCTATTTGAGTAAATAATTACCTACTCTCACCTATATCACCTTATAAAAGGTTATTCATCTATATTTATTCTCATCCTACAACCTACCCTCAACTACCTGTATTATACCCACTTACCTGCTATTCAATATATCTCACCATTAAGACTAAAGATGTTTTCTCTCAGATATCTAGTAATCTTGAACATAAAAACTTTACCCTACAACACTATTCAATTGCAGATATATCATATCTACCTTACTACTCAAAAATATTACTTTATCTCTCTATATCACTACTACCTTAGCTCGACCTCACTCCAACCCTCGCTTCTCATTCACTGGGGCCCGCCGCTCTAATTTACGGAACAAACCCCTGCCCTACCGACCCAAATAAGTAATCGTACGTCAATTTATGATTGGTTCTTGTTATACACGGTTCCACAAATTTCACTTTTACCAATCACATGCACATTTCCAAGCAGCGATTTCAGGGATCTTTTTTAACTAACAGTCTCAACTACTATATTTATACCACTACTAATCTATCAGTTTCTCATAACTATATTTATCACTATATAACTACCCTATTATCCCTTACGCTTCACTATCATACTATATATATCTTCATATATTCATGTATATATATCACTATATATATAATAAAGTACTATACCCTCGATATAAATATATCACTTACCACCAGCAAATACATGCATGATATATTTCATCCATTAAGCCTTGCGTAACTTGCTGCACAATGACAAACTTCTTACTGTATTATATACCCTTAAGCTAAACATCCAAACTCACTTTTTTCTCTATATATAATATTACTATATAACTACTGATAGCGACGGTGTGTTTTTCCTAATTTTTTGTGTGTTTTACATTATCAGATTCCTGGGAAGATACGTTATCCCAACACGTTATTATCATAGACGATGAGCTCGTTATTTAAATAATGATAAATTATATTTAGTAATAAATTTTTGCATCTGAAATAGTAAAATGTGTGGTGCTATGAAAAGGTACTTACGAGATCTTTTTATTTCTTTGAACTTGAACAAATATCATTATGCATTATGTGTAGCTCTTAAACTTTAATCGTCTTTCTCTTTTACTTGTTATATTTAATATAACAAACTGCATCGCAAATTAAGCACTTTTAACGAGATAGAAGCTTCAACGTCCGTAATAGATGCTGCTCTCTATGGAACCATTACAAAGTTTACCCTATATATCGGTACCTTTGGTGCACTTTTGTGTGTTGTAAATTAATCATTTATTTAACTTCCGCACTATGTTTTATTTACATATAGGCAGTTATAATTCCATTACCCAGGTCATTAATACCATCCTTATTATATATAATACTATGTATTATAATATATATATAGTATATATATAATATATATATATATATATATATATTATTATATATATATATAATATCTATATATATTTATAGTATTATAAAAAGCCACCGCTCACCAACCCACAATAATCAACAACAAAATACGTTAGAATAATATAAGACAACAATAAAATAGGGTTAATTAACTTTTAAAAAGAAACACTAAAAGTTAGATAAGGTTAATTGCCTTTACAAATATCATTCAATTAAAAGAAAAAGGTTAAAATGACAATAATTTATTCACATAGTTTAATGGTGCTACGGGTGTTATACTTCAAAAAAAATAGAACCTACACTTAAAATGTATCAATTTAATATATTCTTCCTACACCAATTAACACTTAACCTTTATCTTAATTAACTTCCGCTCAGTTCCCTTCTCCACCTCCTCATTACTTCCTAGCCTTTATAATCTCCCCCACTTTACTACTAAAACTCAGCGTTCTAAAGCTTGTTAATTTTTCTATTAATATATAATATATAGTATATATAATATATATATATATATATTTATACCTCTATATATATTTATCTAACGTATACTATTATATTTATTTATATATATCTTTATATATATATATATATTACACTATATATATTATATAATTCTCATCATATATTATAATTATATATAATTAAAAATAAATTTACTAAACAAATTTAAATTTATTATATATTTATACATTAGAGTATACATATATATAAAAATAATATATAAAAAAGTAAAAAAAAAAAAAAAAAAAAAAAAAAATCTGTATTTGCGATAAATATTAACATTTAAAGACATTTCTTTAAATAAAACCTCTCATATAATCGCTATTTATATTTTGGCCATACAATAAACCAAATTAAGACACATCCATATAATATATAATTAGGGAGCAATAACTTGTGGATGTTTACATAAACTTACGCTAATTTATGGTATATTTACGCAATGGGAAATTTTGGCAACCTATCTACACAAAACTGTTTCATCATCTATGTGTTTTCAAATATTAATCCTTGTATAAAAAGTTGACATTCTTAATTTTTTTTTAACGTTGTTAGCGGACGTTAGAATTGTAACCTTTAACCTTTATAGTGCTATTTAAAGTTCATCAGTACTTATACTTTCAAATCCTTGGCAAGTTAAACTATACACCTTGGAAGCGGATTTTTAATTAATTTTCAATTATGATTCCTCCACTGCATCTAAACCTATATGTGAAAGTCAACAGATATTAAATCTTCTTAGGTTTTATACAAAGCAAAGTTCAGTTGACTAATTTATAGGTTAATTTATTTGCTACAATTTTTTTTTCTTTTTTCGAATCTTATCTCGTTTAACTTCACCATGCACAATATTTGTTTTTTTAATTTTATTTTTATAATTATTGGATTAAGTCTAACATGCAAAGCCATCTCGGATGATAGCCGTAAGTATATGTACATTTATAATAATTCAAATCGTTCTTAAACATTTATATACTTTATTTATATACACAACAAGTAATAAAAGTACAATAATTAATCTCAAATATAATTATCACTATTTTAGTATCCTTTTATCTAATTTCTGGGTGGCAATGCTTTACAATGAAGATAATGAATAGATCAATGTATACAAGACATCGAACCGTTATATTATCTTAAAGTATTATATATATATATATATATATATATATATATATATATTAACTCTATAATATATTATGACTTATGGAAGATTTTTTCTAACTAGTCTTACTATATATAATAGGATCTGATGTATAATCTGTATATATATACTATTAGTAGTAGTATTATTTTGATCTGAAAAGTATATATTATATGTTATTTACTTAGGTTAACTTTAAATACCGTTAATCTTGTATTCATAGATTTTTATCCTTTCTGTAACATCATCAGTAGTAGGTACTTTCTTATTAACAAAAGACATTAAACAGGTAAAATGAGAGAACTAATATACCTCGCTTAACTTTAAGTAGGTCTAGAGTAAGTGATATTATAAACTATAATGTATGGAACCTAATTTAATTATTATACACAAATATAATTATATACTCACCCTTTACACTTCCGGATAATATATTATATGTGTCTTCAGCGAGGTATGGTCAGTGTATAAAATCATATATTACATATGTATGTTTTATATAAAGATTTAGTAATTGCTTGGTGTAATTGGTACTTGTTCTCTAACTCATATGTACCTATTCCTTATATATTTAATACTACTTCTTAACTTGCTTCATTACTATCCTAGATACATTATATATGCTATAATGCTTTTAATCACTTACTATCTCTTCTAACTCATATGAGTACTCATCTTCACTCGTAACGACTTTATTAAGGTTTATTACATTCATATATGATATTAGCCTTGTACAATGTATAAAGTTAAAAATACATGCTATTATTTTAATATAATATATAATGTAAATATATCTAATAAAATTTCCATTTCAATTATATATATCTACTATATATTTGTATATATACTTATATAATGAGAATAATTACTTAATACTAACGAAAAATCATATACTCGAGATAAAATTTCAATAAAATGAGGAAAATATGGTATAGATGAGAATTTCAGTATACCAGTTATGATAAATAATATAAAATTAGCGATTCCTTAATGCGTTCAACTATTAAATTAAATTTACCACATATTTACATTAACTTAGTTGCACACACACTCACACACTCCAACACCAGATTATATAAAATAAATTTCTATATATTAAAGGTCATTCTTTATAAACTTGGATCTTGATTATAAAAAAAATACCGAAAATTATCTAAAATAAAATATATTATATAAAAATAAGGAATTAATAATTAAAAAATGACGTATTCAAATAAAAATAAATTATATTCATACGAATTTAAAATATTTAACATCTCTAAATTCCTAACTCGGAATTTTTCTTTCATATTTCTCTTGCAATGGATTTTTCTCAGAAACGTAATGAATTCTATCAATTGGCATTATTATTCACTCCTACTATAACGCAATACTTTTCAGCACTCAATGAGTCATGTATTCATATAAGAACAACTTCGTATTTCACACGCCACCTCTTTATATATCATAAAGCGTTTTCATCCATTTCTGAACTTACTTTCTTTTAAATGTACACAACCTCTGGTTCACTTTATGAGACACTCAGAGTATTTTTTCACTACGTATAACCTAGAACATACAATATACTTAGCTCACAAAAAAGCACATACAATTAGATATCTGCCTTAATCTAAAACATTTATATACAAAATATTAATGTACTGTGATCTATGATGTCACCGGCTTAATCAGATATATATATCATACACATGATGTGTTAGATTTAATTATATATATAAACATTATATACTAATAATTATATAAAATACTCAAGCAAATATTTAATCGAATATTATATACTCATAATATTACACTCAATACAACGAAACACATTTCAATGTAAATAGGTTAGTAAATAATAATATATATAAAATGAATAATATAAATGTATTCTAAGTATATATATATAATATATATATATATTAATATTGAATATATATTATATATATATATGATATACACCGTATATATATAGTAACACTGACAATCCATCTTGTCATCATGATCGACTCCAGTGTGACCTGGACTCTTTTAAAAACTTCGATCTCAAGTGTTGTGCATATAAAGTTGTATAGATTGTCTGATCGACTGTAGAGTGTCAATCTGACATGCAGTATTCGACTATTTGTACAATGATATAATTAAGTGACAGTAGCTAGAACTGATAGTAAGATTAGAGAAACACTCATGTCATTAATATATTTAAATAGATTATCTTTTTCTACCTCGCTGAGATCTAGTTAATTCTGAATAATGCAATTATAATTTCATATAGAACCGTATCAATTAACCTGTGACACGAGTTCCTGTCTATAATAAGAAATACCACAATTTGATTAGCTACCTCGAGTATGATGGATATATGTGATGAGTATACTTCACAAGAATCTCACGAGAACTATATAAATTCAGCTACCTGTATGTACGAGAATGGTGCTATATACGAGTGTCGCAGCAGTGAACCTAGAGGTAGACTCTCGGAGGCGTAGTGAACGTGGCTCGTAGGATAGTCTTATCTCTCCGATAGATTTGTACTCCTCTCTGATTAGCTGTGATATCTACTCTCGATGGATGATAATCATGTATTGGATGATTGTGCTAAATTAAGATTTCACTATTCGGTAGTCAGGCTAATCCTGGTCGTGTGTGCGGATTAGTGTGTAGATGAACTGGAGTGTTGTACTGTTGGTCAATTTGGTCTGTGCCGCAGTCTCTTAGCGTCACTCAGGATAATAGTCCCCATATCTCTAATGTGCTCCCCAGCTGATTTTAACTTACACTAAAAATATTTACTAGCTCTCTCCTAATATTCTGCCCAACTCCTACTTTCGTATTTTCTTAAGCGTTATAGTCCAATAATAATTAATTGTGCATCATCCTCGTGTTGTATAATGAAACTTGCATTTTATCCTCCTCGCTAGGCATCTCTCTCTCCCTCATACAGACTTAAGTCTACTTGTCCACATGCTCAGTGGAAATGCTGCACCCATCAGCGGTCGATTCCGTTAGTGTGACGACACTCAAACACAATTATCATACGACCGGCTAGCCAATCCGGAACTTGTCCCATAATCATAACCGTTCCACCAATAGACCAATCTATCTCATGCTACAATGCTGAGTCTAGTATTATTTTCTATTCTTAACTTATTAACTCATTTCTTCAACCTCTTAAAAAACTTTCACGCTGACATGCATGTCGAATTCCACCATACCTCTTTTAATCAATTCTCCTGTACTTAACACAAGTTATGATTCGCTCACGATTGTGTATGTGCGCAATACTACTATTAAACCACATCTCGTTAACTTGTGTATGTGGATTCCTTAGTAAATATAGTGCTACTGTATCATACTGTATCAGCAAGATACAATAGGCTCGCTTCAAATTAACCTTTTCCAATCTCACTTCTTTATGTAACGTATTGTGTATAGTCTGGATAACGGAATTAATGTATAGCAGCCATGCCTGATGAAGTCAATAACATTCCTCAATCAAGTAGAACACTGAGGAATATACTATAGAAGCTATTATGAGATCTCGCAGAATCAGTTACCTTCATCACCGATGATTTAATATACACCTCACAGCTCGCGAAAGTTTCTCTCTATCTCTCACACTCCATTTTACTAACTCTAAATAATCTAGCTTGTCATAATCTCGAC
>JABUQX010041429.1:17500-32500 GCA_015478945.1 Trachelipus rathkii | reverse complement strand
CCACTACCCACCACACCACACCACACCACCACGCACACCACTCCACAGGTACCGCACAACTTGTCATTTTTTCCAACCGCACCTTTATTGCGCACACTCTCATTGAACACAGCGGAGACCGCAGTGCACCGAATCGGTGCCTCGGCCAACATTAATATTGGAGTATGAATATCTTCACACAACTGAAGATGTTTAGACTATGACTTTTTCTCACTAAAATCACCAACTCATTAACTTTCTTCAATTTTTGCGTATATATATATACATATATATATATATATATATATATATATATAAGATATATATATATATATATATATATATATATATATATATATATATATATATATATATATATATATATGTATATATATATATATACTATATATATTTATATATATAATGTATATATATATATATGTATATATATGTATATATAATATATATTAATATATATATGTATAGAAAATAATATATATAATAATATATATATATATGTAATATATATATAATAACTTGTATAATATAATACTAATATAATAACTAATAATAGTATATATATATATATATATATATATATATAACTAAATAATATGTAATATATGTATCTAATATTATATATATGTATATATATAATATAATATATATATATAATATGTATATGTGTATATATGTGATATAACTAATAATAATAATAATATCTTTACTATATATATATGTGTATAATATATATCAATATGTATATATATACTCTTTCTCATATACTCTTATATATATATCTGGTAGTGGTGGTATTGGTGAATTTGCCGCGTTTAGCCTATGGTGATGTCCGAGTGTGTGTACTGTTTTGTGCGCCTTTGTACTATGAAGATAAATCAATAGGATAACTAAATTATCATGTATAGGAATAAATCCTGATTCACTTGTTTTGACCTCTTGAACATCGCAGGACTCTGTGTTTAATTACTCGTAGTAGGTAGTGGGAAGAAAATTCCATTTATAGTGTGCGATAGTGGGCGTGTGTGCATTTCCCTATAACTCAAATAACTAGAAATTTGACTTATTGCTTAGGTTAATGTATTCTATTTTATCTGATTGCAGTGTCTTTATCATATATATATATATATATATATATATATATATATAATATATATATATATATATATATATATATGTATATATATATATATATATTATATATAATATATATATAATATATATATATCCTTATATATATATATATAACATATAACATATATATATATATATATATATGTATGTATATATATATATATATATATAATATACTCTGCTACTCACTGCTCTATATATATTGTATACTTTCTTTATCTTATCTCTATGGAGAAATTGGTACGGAGCCCTCATGGAATCCACCAGATTTTTGAGCTCCAACAAATTCAATAAAATTTGAAAAAATTGAAACGATGTTTAGATTTCATATAAGGGGAAAATAAGTATGTGTTCGATACTATACCAGTAAGTACAGGGAGGAGCTGAATATGGGAGTCAAGGGGTGGGGGGCAAAGAGTTGGACAACTACGGTCATATTGAGATTATTCCAACAGCGTCGCCAGGAAAAGATTTTTAAAGAGTCGGTATGGCTTAGAATTGTTCGATTTTAGCCTTTCAAGCTATGTGGTAGAACTTTTACAAATATACGACATACTCCATTCAAGGTGAACAACACCAATATACTGAGCAAGCAGTAGGCGGTTTAAAAAATTTTGAAGACTCACTCTGAACACACTTAAAAATGTAATCAAAAGATCAGATGAAATGGAAATACGAATAATATTAAGAAGAAACTAAAACGGGTGTGTTTTTCAAGAAAAAATAATAACAATTTTACGTTGCAAGAAGTTTGTCAGTGATAGATGAATGATCTGAGTTTTATGAAACGTGATAGCAACCATGCTTTTACAAGCCCCAGTGCAAAAGGTAAAGATACAGTTTCTTGACCATACTCTATTGGCTGGCTGTTTGAAAAAAGAAGTAAATGGATTAATGAATGGGCGAGAATCTTGAGTAAGTAAGCTTGGCAGAGTGAAAGAAGAAAGACAAATTGAATAAAAAAGTTGAAAGGGTGACAGAGAAATGTCATTGATAAAATGTAGATAAGAAAATCAGGAATATCGTTGTGATACGCCGCCACAACGAACTATAACTTCTGGCACCTTGCTCTTTAAATGTGAGAAAGGAATAAGAAAAAAAAGATTGCAGGAATGATAGCAAGAGAGATTTGAAAATAAAGAAAAGAGGAGCTTTGTACTACACTTTATTGGGGGTTTTCCTGTTGCTTCTTTTTATCAAAAGATTTGTCGAACAGCCTTCGAGGAACAGAGGACCAAGGTATTTAAAAGGTTAAAAAAGATAACCGCCAACAGAGTTTATTAAGAAAGTCATAATATCAGAGGCTAAAGAATTAAGATGTTTTTCAGAGTTTTCCAGCCCAAAAGGATAGGTTCCAAGAGGCTTTCGAAGGAATGGAGTCATGCAAGTGGAGGAAAGAATGAGAACTAGACTCCCAATCGAGAGAAAAGGTCAATTGTGAAAGGCTTCTTGATATGTGGAAGATGTCGAGGAAGTTCCCCTTTACGGAACAGTTTGAATGAAAACATTCTCTTAGCACAACATGAGTGAGGTCAAATGAGAGTGGCAAACACGAAACAGCACACAACGCTGATAATTTTTTACTATATAATCAATATAAAAATAAAACTTAAACTGGTTCTTGCAAAAGTGAATTAGGTCATTAATCCAACAGACGCACAGACACATTTCACATATTTGGAACTCTACAATACAAATTCTTTCCCGACGGGTGGATTCTTTCTGACTAGCCACGAGTTCTCATTTAATGTCATAAAGATAAAATGGAATTAGGTATGGTGCTTTCTCTCTCGACTTGAGTCATGTTCTTCTACTTCTTTTCTGTTCGGTGTATGTTACGACCTCACCCCAATTCTGGAGATATTAGTGTAAGAATAATAATGAATAACTGATAATAATAATAATAATAATAATTAATATAATAATAATAATAATACATAATAATAGAGGGAAGAGTTTACACGATACTCGAGCGATGAAATACTTCCCATTTCTTAACTGGTGCGTCTTTCTCTTTTGCCTTCATCATATTCTTTACAAACTCATCCTCCAGGCAAACATATTACTAACCACCATTTACCACATATTCATATACACATGATTTAAAAGTCACACCCACTTCTAGATAAACACCTTACAAACATCCCTACTACTCATATCCTGTGTGCGGGGGAGAAAGAATTTGGCCCAACACCGTATGTCGCTGCGTGTCGTAGAAGTCGACTAAGTGGCGGTGGTAGTTGGGTTGGCACCACTACCAACCATCTCTTGCTATGAATGCTGATGCAAGCCTCGGAGATGGTCGTGATCGCCGTAAGACCTTCTAATTTTCGGCGAAAATGATGTATGAATCGTAATGGGTACATGGAATGTCAGAAGGAATAAATGTTGAGGAGAGAGGAGAGAGGTGAGATGGCGTATTTAGAAAGGGCAAATTTGATTTCGCTGTGACTGAAACAAAGATGAAAGGGAAAGGTGAAAAATGAGTGGTGGGTGTGAAATGTGTGCGTGCTGTTGGAAGAGAATGAAGAAGGGAGGAAGGAGTTGCTTTTGTATGAGTGACCCGGTGGTACAAAGCTATGGTAGACTTGATTGTGTGAGTCCCCTAAATTCAATGTTAAATTTAAGTTTGAACAAAGAAAAACGGTATGTGTGGTTGTGACGTATGGTCCATCTGAGAAAAATTGGAGAGAGTACGATTTTTGGGGATAATCTGACATGATGCTGGATGGGTGAAGATAGAGAGCTTTGGGTGGCGGGGAGAAAATTGAGACATGGTACGGAAGGTGATTGATTTCTGTGAAGAAGAGGTATGTGTGTGTACAAGCATTACTTTCTTTAAACACAAGAGTATCCATAAGTATACAGAGTTGGTGTAGAGAATGTATCGAAGTGAAAAGTATGATTTGATATTGTGTTGGTTTAAAGAAGATGGTTGAAGTATGTGTTGGACTGTTAAATCAGTAGGTTGAGGAATGGATTCATCGGATGATACATTATGTTGGTTCTATGTAAAAATTAAGTTACGTGGGGCTTGATGGAGAGAAAGTGATACGAAAGGGAAGTAGTAAATAAGAGTGGAGCAGAAATTAAGTGAGCAAGACATAAAGGATAAGTATGTAGAGAGCGCTCCTATAAATCGGTTGAATGTGAAACAAGTTGATACTGAAACACATCTGGGCGCAAATAAGACGCAAATGAAGGAAGACTTTGTTTGTAGTGGATGTGCTAAAGTAGAGAAGTAAGAATGTAACAGCGAATGTGGAATGAAGAGGTGATGAAAGCGTTAAGGTAAAAAAGAAGCGTTGCGTGTTGAATGTACTAAAAGCAAAGGTGAGTTTCAAAAGAAAGATGCTGGAATTATATAAGGAGAAAAAATGAAATACTAAAAGGTGCATACGTAAGAGAAAACAAGAGGTAAATGAACCAGTTTGGAAGGAGAATAATGAGACATAACAAGGAATAGGGAAGTCTTTGGAAGGAAAGCGCGAAAAAGGGTAGAATGGAATAAGGGAATCTGCTTTAGAATAATGAATAGGGATGTGCTTTTGTAACTGATGCTGTTGAAATGGATGTGAGGCGATGTGGAAAGAACACTTCAAAATCATGCATAACATTGCAAGTAATGAAGACGTATAGTGAATGCTGTGTGGGTTTGAGGTACAAAAGAATAGGTATTTTGGGATAGGGTTATTAGTAAGGAGGAGGTAAGGTAGAGTGAGAAAGTTGAAGAATGGTAAATCTTGCAGGTATAGATGAAATTATGGGTAGTATGATCAAGAGCGGAGGCGAGATGGTGTGATTGATTGGATGTGCGTGAATAAAGCGTTTATGGAAGGGTATAGTTCCAAGGATTGGAGGAGAGCAATAGTACCCTTGCTATAAGGGTAAGGGGAAAGAGGTAACTGTAAAATTATAGGGGAATAAGTTATTGAGTGTCTGTAGGGAAGGTATATGCTGGCATTTCGGTCGAAAGAGTGCTCAGGACTGAACGGACTGATTGGTGAGAACAAGGTGTTTAGGAGTGCGTAGAGGATGTGTGGATCACTAATCTTTACATTAAAAAACAAATGATGAGAAAATGAGAGAAGAAGAATAAAGTTATATTTAGGTTTTTATGGATTTTGCAAACAGGCGTGTATAGATAAGAGTTAATAGGAAGCTTTTGGCAGTAATAGTGATATTGTATTGTTGGTTGTAGCTTGCTGAAGGAATCAAAAGGTTATGTTGACGATAGTGAAGGTGTGAGTTAAGAATAAAATGGTGTCATGTGATTGGTGATTTAATAGCGAGTGAGACAGGCTATGTGTTATGTCTCCGTGGGTTATTCAACTTGTATATGGAATGGAGTTATGAAAGAATTCGAGGGGAGGCAGGAAATGTGTTAGAATAATGGAGAATGGAGATGAGTGGAGGGTCCCTAACCGGATTATATGCGGATATTTGGTTTTGTGTGACGAAGCTGAAGAGAGTTTGAGAGAATTGGTGAGAGGTTTTTCAGGGTATGTAAAAGTAGGTTTGAAAGTAAAACGTAGATAGAGTAAGGTTACTGTTGTGAGTGAGGACAAGCCTCGGTGTGAAGTTAGATTTGGAGCAGCTGGAGCAAGTGTCTGAGTTTAAATATTTAGGTATGTTGGATGAGAAGGGAACGATGATGCAGAGGTATCAGGAAAGTTGTGAATTGTGGCAGGAAGGTTGCGGGTGCAATTTAAAATCGTTGGTGAATGTAAAAGGACTAAGTCTTGAGTGCGCTAAGGGTCTTACATGAGGTTTTGTTAAATGTATTATTGTATAGTAGTATTGAGACTATGGTCTGGATAAGAAGATAGATCTAAATTTTAATGTGTTTCAGGATGGGACACATCTTAGGAAACACTGCAAAGGGTGCAAGAATTAATAAACAATGAAGAAATGAATGTTAGGAGATTGTGTTGTGAAGAAAGGGTTAATGAGAGAATAAATGAAATTATTGTTGAGATAGGTTTGGTCAGTGGGAAAGGATGAATATAATTCGGTTGGTTTAAGCGAATTGATATGGTGAGTTGTTGGGAACGAGCCGGCTGGGAGACCGAGAGAAAGTGGATCGAGTCGTTGTGAACGAATGCTGAAGGAGAGAAATAGGTTGGCAGAGGCGAGAATAAAGTCTTCGATAGGAGAAATGGCAGGGGTTTTGTATGGGGGCATGGTTTTGGCCCACCTGGGCCAGGGGTATGAACCCTTACATTGACGATTTACATAGTGAGGCCCGTCGCGTCCCATTGAAGCTCTAGGAGTGGATTTTCTGTCTGTGAACGAGTTTTCACTAATTAATGTACAGAGGGGCGTAAGGCTGGGCTTTCTTTTACATTTGTCATACTCTCCTACTGCTTTCCTTTTCCGATGCTTTGTACGCACCTTACTCCCAGTCTTGGAAGAGAGAAAGTAAAAGAAAGAAAGAAAGAAAAGAAGAATATAATAATAATAATAATAATAATTAATAATAAGGTGAAAATAATAATAATAATAATAATAATAATAATAATAATAATAATAATAATAATAATAATAATAATAATTGAGAAAGGCAATTGAAATGTTACCTTACTACAAAGCTTGCACACAAATCTAAAATCTCCGTTGTGAACGACACTGTGAAGGTCAAAAAATGCTTTTTGGCTCTTGAATTTTTTGGGACATTTTAAACACTTAAAAGATGGCTCCAAGTGAACTTTTTCATGACTTTTTAGAAGGTCTGATCTGTGAAACCCCCTTCCACATTTTCCACAAAAGAAATTCTGCTTAAGTGGTACGCCTATAAATAAAATTATAAGGGAATAATTAAATTTTTTTTTTCAAATATTTAGTTGACCTAAAAAAAAAACATTATTTCTAGCAATACTTACTGTGTGTAGAGGCCATATGCTTCTTAAGATTATGAGCTGTCACAAAGTGAGATGGACAGTAGGGACAACAAACTTTGTTTTTAGTAAGTTTACCACTATAATCATTTGCCTCCAGCTTACATTCGTGTAAACGTAGATTTTCCTATAAATAAAATAGGTTGTTAAAAAATACTGTAATATTTGGGGGAACTGTGTGAATATGTTTCGGGGGACTACAAGCTGATAAAAAAAAAATTACAAAAATTTTAAATTATGAATAAAAAACAGCCATATGTATGTTTCCATATGAAAGAGAGGATATAAAAAATAATTGAATTTCAACATTTAACATCAGAAGACATGAGGTCCAGGACATATCAGCTTTTGATTTTGTATGGGGTACTGACTTCACATCACACCTAGTGTAGTGGGAGGCGGTGTATCCAATTCGAATAACCACGTTTTGTTCTTATGAATATGATCGACTACAAGGGTTAAATGTATTAACCTAGATTTGATCTTTTAACTCTAATGATTCTATCTTTATGTTGTGACGGCTCTAATCTCTCTTTCTTTTCTGTGGGTATTCGAGGGGGCTGATCACTAGCATTCCACCTCGTTTGCGACCCTTTACCAGCAAAAAGGGTTTAGTATCTTCACACAAATTTAGGGTGGAGGCTGGCAACTCCAAGCTTCTCGTTTCAAGCCAATTCTGTTTTGTGTAATTCTCTTCTATCGTCTGCTTTTTCTGCCGATTTTATATTTCCCTCACTTTAAAGCTTGCGCTTATCCTCCTCTGAGAAGCTTACGTTAAATGTGAATCTGCGTGGGTTATAATTTATAACTTTTTTTGTATTTTATTCCATTCCGCAACTGGATTTTACCAGTGTTTTATGGCAACAGCATATAAAAAATAAAGGAAAGTAAAATTTGCAAAGGCCTAACCTGTGGCATTATATAACTTACTATTTTGTAGTAAGGTAACAGACATCGCGAACAATGAAAAGGCGGGTATCCATGACATGTAATATGTTTGAAGAGTTCTTGCAAAGTGCGTACTTTTGTGTCACAAAAATCGCAAGTAAAATCTATCCCGCAAATATGGCAGTCTAAAAGTGGTAAAGAAATATAAAAAATGTTTGAATTCCTTTCAAATTCTTAATAGAAAAATTTATGTTGAAAAATATTATTATTATTATTATTATTATTATTATTATTATTATTATTATTATTATTATTATTATTTATTATAATAATAATAAAAATATAATAATAATAATAATAATAATAATAATATTATTATTATTATTATTATTATTATTATTATTATTATTATTATTATTATTATTATTATTATTATTATTATTATTATTATTATTTAGATAAGCTTAATTGATTTTTAAACATAGTGACAATCTTTTTTATTAATACAATTACAAATTTTTAAAAATTCAGTCTCCTTTACTAAAAAAAATGTAAAATTAAAAATTTTCAATTAATTAATACAGCAAATGACAAAAGTATTTAACTTAATGTTATTGTAATGAGTGATCAAATTTGCTTACAACTCGATATTAATTTAAAAATATATACATCTTACTAACCATATGTTCCTCTAGATCTAAATCTCTGTGAACAATTAAGACACAAAAATGGATGTGTGTGAATTTGATGATGAATTTTCAACTCAACAGGACTAGCACAAATATCACCACATATATCGCAACAGACTTCTCCATTTCTGTTTACTAAATCAAGCTAATTAGAGAAAAATACAAAGGGAAAAAAGATAAATCTAATTGTTTGTTATATGACAAAAAATCTAAGGACTCCTAGTTGATGAATTAAGGTTAAAATTATTTAACATAATACTACAGTTAACTTTTGTAATTATCTTGTCTACCTGTTTGCAAAACGCCACATGATTCTGCAGAAAAGTAACTGACGAAAAATTTCGATCACAAATATGGCAAGAAAATCTTGAAGATTCCGTTGATGAAAACTCCTACAATAAAAACAAATCTCAAAACATGTTCTCAAAACATGTTTTAACATGTTTTTATACCATTTTAAAACATGTTTTGAGAATTCCGTTGATGAAAACTCCTACAATAAAAACAAATCTCAAAACATGTTTTAAAAAGGTATATATTAGCCTATAAGCCACTATTAATTAGTGTAAAGAATAAAAAATGTAAAATTAAAAAAATAAAAACGTACTTTTGAATTACTGTTTGAAGATTTTAAAGATTCCTTTACGCATTTGACTTGATGTACTTTAAGGTAGTTTTCACATAAAAAGATTCGGGAACAAGAAGAACACTTTAACTTATCTGTTCAAATCATAAATATTAAGAAAAATAACTAATTTAAAGTTTTACCAATCATAACCTAAAAGAATAATATGCATAAAGTGGCATTACAAAAGGTTGCAGAAAAGGCGTAAATGAGAGGATAAATGAAAGTACATTAAGATAGTTTGGTCATATGGAAAGGATGGATGATAGTCGGTTGTTTAAGCAGATGTTTAGTGGTGAGTTCTCTCCTCTAGGCATTCCTTTACTGACTCAATCCACTTTTTCTTCGGTCTCCCAGCCGGTCGACTCCCAACACACACACCACTATACATCAGCTTAACCATCCGACTATCATCCATCCTTTCCACATGACCAAACCATCTCAACGTACTTTCATTTTTTCTCTCATTTATCCCTTTCTTAACACCACACAACTCTCTAATACGTTCATTCCTCATTTTATCAATTCTTCTCACACCTAACACGCCCCTAAGATTGTCCATCTGAACGCATTGTACTTTAGATCTATACCTCTTATTCCAGACCATAATCTCACTACTTTCCATTAACACAGGTAACAACATACCCTCATTCAAGACCCTAGCACACTCAAGACTTAGTCCTTTCACATCCACCAACAATTTAATTGCACCAGCCACATAATAATAATAATAATAATAATAATAATAATAATAATAATAATAATAATAATAATAATAATAATAATAATAATAATAATAATTACCATTATGCTCTATTGAATGAAATTTTAAAAGACGAGAGCTTGAAAAGGTCTTCTTACACAAATTGCACTTTAAAGTATTTTCAGAACGATGAATACAAATGTGTTTCTTTAAATTCTGACTACAAGAAAACTCCTGAAAAGGAAGCAAGAAAGATTATAAAACATATAACCAAAGAAACTATGAATTTTCTCCAACTAATCCTTAAAATTTGCTTCTGAAGCTTTTTGCATATTGCTTCACATTTCCCAAACTTTAAATGATAAATTAATGTCTCAATAAAGCAACATTGCTATTAAAAAAAAAAATTAGATAACATAATAGGGTTTCAATTTTATTATTTCCATATTGAAACAAAGGTATTATATGCAGATGATTTGCTTTTGTGTGGCGAATCTGAAGACAATTTGAGAGGATTGGTAGAGGGTTTGGTAATATGGAAAGGATGGATGATAGTCGGTTGGTTAAGCGGATGTATAGTGGTGATTGTGCTGGGAATTGACTGGTTGGGAGACCGAAGAAAATGTGGATTGAGTCAGTAAAGGAATGCCTGGAGGAGAGGAATGTGAGTTTGGTAGAGGGGAGCAAAAGGGTGCATAATAGGAGTGAATGGCGGGGTTTTGTGAGGAGGTATGCTTGTGGCCCACCTGGGCCAAGGGATGAACCCTACATTGACGAGATGCCATGGTGAAGGTCCGTAGTGGTCCCGTGAAGCTCGTGTGTATTTTTCTGACTGCGGCAAGTTCTCACTAAAAGATATAAAGAAGGAGGTAAAGCTGAGCTTTCTTTTCGACTTGGGTCATATTCCTCTAGTACTTTTCTTTTTCCGGTGCATGTATCGCACCTTACCAAAATCTTGGGGAGAGAAGGCGGGTGATGATGATGATGAAATAAAGGAATGTGAATTTAGCACAAGCGAAGAGGATTGGCGCATTATAGGAGTAAACGGCGTACTTTAGTGAGGTGAGCTTTGTTGCGGGCATGGCCGAAGGGACGAACCCTGACACTGCCGAGATACCCCAGTGGGCGACTATCACGGTGTTGTGAAGCTTCAGGGCGGGCGAGTTTTGACCGTGACGGTCTCGCACTTAAGTGTATGAGTGGAGGTTATGGGGGCTTTCCTCTTCGACTCAGGTCAAGGTTTTCTACTTAGCTATTCTGTTTCCGGTGCATGCCAGCAGACCCCAACTCCAGTTCTTGGGAGCCAAGGAGCAGATGATGATGATGATGATTATATCTGTATGGAAAATTCAGACGTAAAAAATAATCAAGAAAATATAATTACCTTTTTACACAAATTACAGTAAAACTCTCCAGTATGTTTGGAGAAATGTCTCAAAAGGCATTTCGCACTATTGTACGTTTTCAAACAAATTTGACAACTGAATGTTCCTTTCCATAATTTGCTAAATTTACTCTGAAATTAAAAACAAATAACAATTTAGAATGTATACAAATTCAGCAAAAACATACAATTAACTTATTACAATCTTCTTCAACCAAGTTTAAACCTAAGATTTGAAGCACCATCAAAAATTAAAAGTTACATGTGGCAATATGCTTACCTTATCCTCGTTTTTACAATAGCTTTTCAAAATGTTGGTGTTATTTTGATTCTGATTAGAACATTCATCTGAAACAAAAAAAAAAAAGTACAAACATTAATTATAAAAACTCAGAAATAATCTACCTCATCCATTCTACTTCAGTATATTTTATAAGAAATATAAAATCGTCAATACTAATCACGTCATTTTCTTGATTTCACTGTTTTGGAGAAAAATAAACCAACATTATCTTTGCACTGGCAATATACAACTATCACCATTTAACTATATATACAACAGTTGCCTACAGAAATAATAATAATAATAATAATAATAATAATAATAATAATAATAATAATAATAATAATAATAATAATAATAATAATAATATTTATAATAATATTTTCTATCATATATATATCTTTCTTTCTCACCATGTATACATGTATATACATATGTATATATGTAACCAACTTAATAACTCATATATATATCATCTCTACCTTTTTCCCCAAGACTGGGGGTGGGGTGCGTGACATGCATAAGTATATATATATATATATTTATCTCATAACATATATATATATATATATATATATATATATATATATATATATATATATATATCTTTCTTTCTTCTTTCTTTATCTTCCTTTATTTTCCCAAGAATGGATATATCATGCTTATCCTTACTCTCAGTCTTGGGAAGAAGTGGAGTTATATACATATATATATATATATATATATTTTTATATTTAATATATATATATATATATATATATATATATATATATATATATATATATATATATATATATATATATATATATATATTTTTTTTTTAAGTATGTGTACTGGGACCATCACTGCTACTCGAAAGGCCGCTACTTTATTGCTAGGAATGCAACAGCGCTAACGAGAAAAAATGGGTACTAACAGGTTTATATTTTTATACAGTGGGTTCAGCTTGAAGTAATGCAAAAAAACTTTGTCACGCGTCAAGGTGAGGAATCGGATAAATAGGGCAAGATAATTTCGGAAAGGAACCCATTAAGTCAGGAGAAAAGCTTACGCGGATGGCTGGATAGCGTGCAACCCACTAATAAATTGGGGTAATGAGAGGATCACACAAAGAACAAAACGAACAGGATGGGGGATGGGGGGGGGCCCTGAAAGCCATGCGTGAGATTGGTGTGTCCAACATAAAAATAATAATAATAAGTAATAATAATAATAATAATAATAATAATAATAATAATAATAATAATAATAATAATAATAATAATATTAATAATAATATTTACCACCTCCTTTAGGGTCTCTAGTTCTGTGAGTAATCAAGTGCATTTTCAAATTGTCAAATTTTCTGAAGAGCATATGACAAATTTCACAACTGAACCTCTTCCCCAAATAAGCGAGCAAATGATTCTGCAAAAATGAAAGTCTAATTCTAACAACTTTTACAGTATTGCCATTTTCGCAAATTGAAAATGGTATGTGAATTCTTTAAAGCACAGTAGCTAGTAGGTACTTTCATGGCCCATTTCAAAGTAAAATATATATATATATGTAATAATAATAATAAATATGTATATATATATATATATATATATATATATATATATATCTTCTCTTCATCTACCTCCTATCCCTATATATACATATAGCATAATAATATATACCTATATATATAACTATATAACCTTATATATAATACACAACCATCCCTAACACCTGGAAATGGAACAACCCACCGTCAGGCAACGCAGCTCAAACCAGAAAAATAGCACCCCATCCTCCAATGACCTTTGGATTAACGCCTAGAAAGCACCCAAATCATAAACTTAATAAACACACATACACATTCTTCAAACCTTCCTCACCAAGAACATCCAACACACGAATGTTGAAAACAATAAATACACTGAAACTCAACCAACAAACAAACACATACTCACTCCATCAAAACCCCAAATACACAAAACTCAATCCAACAAACAACACACCAAACATTCTCATAACTCACTTCACGCAAAGCAGTCAAAAACTCACACACCCTCAAAACAGGAAAATCACCAAAACAGCCCTCCAGAAAATAAAACTCAACCACGACCCAACAATAGAAACTAACCACAACTGACCTAGGAAACATAACAAAGATAGAAACTCACTTGCAACTGGCCCAGACAGCATCACAAACACCTCAAACACCTAAGGAACAAAGCTTTAACTCAATTAGCACAAATATATAACAGCTCCATCAGCCAAAACTTTATACCCCTATACCATAAAGCTATCGTATACCCAAACTAAAACAGGAAAAGACCCTTCTGACCCTTCATCATATCGCCCGATCTCTCTATTATCAACACTATGCAAACTACTAGAAAAAATCATACTAAACAAAATAACTCCACATACCATTAAACACAAATTCTAACACGGCTTCAAATAAAACTACTCAACTACAATCGCAATCACAAACATCATACAACCCACAATCAACGGCCTAAGCTCAAAGCCAACTCATAAAACAATAATAATCCTAGCAATCGACATCAACAAAGCATTCGATACAGTTACCCAAACATAACTTGATCCCACAAAATAGCAAAATCTAACATCCCCACTAATCTAAAGAAATAGATCTCCAACTTTATATCAGGACGAACAGCACAAATACAAACAAACAATACAAAATCCAGAACAGTAAACATCAACAACAGAGTACCCCAAGGCGCAATACTATCCCCCACGCGATTCAACCTATTTAAGACCGATCTACCACAAACACAAACTGATCACACAATCATAACAACCTGCACAGATAACATCACCATAACTACTTAACACCAGAACCTAAACACGGCCACAAACCTGACACACAACAATACATCAACCAACTTCAAACTTGGCTAACAGAAAACAGAATCTCCGCCTCACCAAACAAATCTTCAATTACATTAATCACCACCGACAGTCAACTTGGCGCCACACACCCCCAAGTCTACCTAAACAACATTGCTATACCCTTTAACAAAACTCCCAATCCTCGGAGAAACACTTGACACGCATCTCAGCTTCACAAAACACACAGACAACATAACTTCATCTGCAAACAAGAAACTGAACATATTAAGAACCATCGCTGGCACAGACTTCACAAACAATAAACAAACATCCACCACCATACAAACAATACATTCGCCCAACTCTAAACTACGCTTCTCCAACTTGGCACCCATTACTGACTAAAATTAACATAAAGAAACTCCAAACGCGACACAAAACAAAGCTCTAAGAATCATAACAGGATGCACATCAACAACGCCACAACAACACCTACAAGAAGAAACCAAAATTCTACCCATAGACACACACCTGGACATGATAGGCACATAACACTTTTCCAAAAACTGAA
>JABUQX010041429.1:0-15000 GCA_015478945.1 Trachelipus rathkii | reverse complement strand
CATGAATATTAAACACTTTGAGCTGTTTATTTTGTTAATTTTTAGTTATATTTCTTATTCATTTGGTACATATTTTTTAAATCTAGTAATTTGGATTACAACTAAGAGCAAAGAAGCAAATGAAATTCTGCACTTAATATGCATTATTGCAATGCCATTGTATTGTATTGCAATGTACTCTGGCAAACCATTTAGAGTTAAACTTAATTATTGTTATGATTAATGATAATGTTTACATACGATAATTCATTTACTAACTGGGCATACAAGATCAAAGATATAAATATGATCGTTCTACTAAGCTCAACATCCACAAAAAGCTAGTGATAGCAAACCAAAGAATATGACCTACATCGACAAACATAAATTTTCCTACCATGTAAAAAGTTAACGCACTTCAGGTGGTTTTATTTATACAAGAATACACTCAAATAGAAATTTTTTTGCACACCAAAAGCATTCTATATAATAAATAACACATACCCTTTGTTACTGGAACTCCAGAAGTACATTCTTTCTTGAATATCTTAGTTACTGAGACAACAGGTGTTCTATTTAAATCATAGTGATCCCCAGAAATATTCAATGAAATAATATCATAACTGCCATCATCAAAGTCCATTTCTTGAACTTCTATAAAGTTCTCCGAGTTATCTTTAGAAAGACTGAGACTAATTGCTGGATAATTGTGCTTTGGATATCTTCGTCCTCGAGTATTTACACAGATTGTTTTACGTAAACTGTTATTCGGGATTACACTTTTCAACTCCTTTACCTTATGAACCTTATTGGGTATTACATCATTTATTTTTTTTATATCTTTGGAAGAATACTTATGAATAAATGTTACTTCTTTATTTTTAACACAAATTTTCTGCAAAGATGATAATGTTTTTTCAGAATGAGCCAATTTGTTTTCGTCTGAAACATAGTTATAGAATATACCTCTTGAATTTCTTTCCTCTGTTAAATAAAGAGGATTATTTATTTGCGATAATGTAAAGCTTTTCTCTTTATTCTCTACCTCTTTAGTAGTTTCACCAGAACTATTCTGAAGCATGTTTCTTTTTTCTCTCTGAGCAACGTACAGTAACAACTGATTATTATTTTCAATATTCAAAGTAGAAACTGCAGAATGATTCATAAATGGTGTACCCGCTAAAAATGATGTCTGCTGAGCACCGATTGAATAGAATTCAGAATTTGATGTTAATATAGTTACAGGAGCTAAAGATATTGAAGAAAAATAACTTTTGTTACTAGAAACTGTTTGAAGGGATGACAAATCTAACCCAATAGCAGAAGTATTGCTGATATAAGTGTTATCTAAAAGGGGAGAATCATAGATAAGTTGTAATGAATTATTTGCACCAACTAGCTTATTAGGCACATGACTATTAGACAAAGAAACAGGTACTGCAGTTTCAAATTCAGTTTTCTTGCATAATTTGTTAGTTAATCTAGCATCTGGAAATTTATTCAATTCAACAATCTTTTCTTCTGATGATATAAGATTCTCAAACTCCTCTTTTTCAGATTTACTTTCTTTATATTTGCTATGCTGCCTTAAATTATGGGCATTCTCCACTTCTTCCAATATCTGTTTAGGTATCTTGGATTTATAATGAGGAGAATACCAAACTTTCAATTCTTCTAAGGCTTTTATGTTTCTTTCAGCCACATAGTATATATTTTCACCAATCTAAAATAGAAAATATATTGTACACTGTACAGGTTTAAAAAATTTCACTAAAAATTCCAATTAGCAATTCAAAATAATGAAAAGTTCAATATTTAGTTAAGAAAATTTCACATTTAACAAAATGGGATTATAAATAAAAAAGAAAAAATATATTTGACAATTTACCTGACAAGCAATCAAATTGTGGTCATGTGGTGATGATGGTATTAGAGATAACCAGTTAGAATTATTTTGACAAGAAAGGTCTAGCCATAATCTGACATCAGAAACTTGAATCTAAGAAAACATTTAAAAATTAATTTGCGCTCTAAGTATCAAGTTCTTAATTTTAGATTAAATCATTACTAATGATATCATTTCAATAAAAATTTTCTCTCATACAAATTATGTTTGAAGTCATTCTATCAATAAGTGTGAATAATTAAATATCATATTATAAGATTTCTACAGACGTTTTTTTTTTTTTTATAAATTTTAATAAGGCTACATATTTTTTGCGCTCATTTTATACTTTATATAATTTACAATGCGTTAATTTTTCAATAACATAATGCAATGAAACAATTTTGAGTTTTTCTTTGCGCTATCACAAACAACTTAGAGGAAACAATATGTATAAAAATTTTTTTTAATATAAAAAAAAAAACACCATATATATATAGTTTAATTCAACCTCTATAACTGCCGAGCTAGTTGAACTATAAAAAAAAACAAAAAAACAATGAAAATATAAATTATTTAAATCTGAAATTAGCACTTTTTTATTAAATTTTAAATGAATTTAATATAAAAAAATAATAATATGAGGAAATAAATGATGAGAAAATAAACCTTTTTTTTAAATAAATTTTACTTTATTTTCATTCATTATCTGATAAGGTAATGATTTTTTTTTACATTATAGCAAATTTGGCCATGTTCAGAGCAGCTTTTTATTGTCCCTAAGTGTTTTTTCCTTTTCACACGAGCATCGTTCTCTTTACTTCTTTTATTCATTGCTGATTTTAACACAGATGTAAAATTAAGAAACATAAATGGTAGTGATTGAGGTTATAACTAGGGAAATAATTTTTTTTTTTTTTTAATAGGTTACCACTACTATTGAGCAAGGTCCAGGGTCCTTTTAAAGGAAAAGATAAATCTTATCTCCAGGTTATCAAAAGGCCAAAACAATTATATTAAACACATTATATGAAGTTGTTGGAAAAAAAGATTGAATCTGAAATACAGATCAAGATTAAATATCATACAGATACACGCATACTCTAACTTGCGTCAGAAAAAGCCAGCTCTTTGTCCAAAAACCACAAAGTCGTATCGAGATCTTTCCTATCCCTGGCAAATATGAACTAAAATAAAAGGTAGTTTTAAGAAACATAAAAAATTATACTTCTTTGCTAACTAAATTATATTTGTTTGTTTTGCAATTACTGCATCTGTATACTGTATATTATGGGTGAAATTGCTTTTGTATCAGAATATTTTTGGTAACTTTAAGCTAGTGATCAATATATATCTTACCAGAAAAAATGCAGGGCCTATATATATTTCTAATTTATAGCTTTCTTAATTATAACTATATAAATACCATTAAGTGTCATAATAATGTTGACCTGTGCCAAATCATTTCATTATATGGTAAGTATTGCGTGAAAAAAGATTTTATTATTTTTCAGCCAAAGGTGATAACCATTATATCCGTTATATTGGATTAAAAGCTGGGATGAACCTTAGAGACAAGCAAATTTTTAAATAATAACTTACACATAATGGAAACATATTATCTTTCCCTAGTGTTATAGACTGAGGACCAAGAACTGGTCCCAGTTTCACAGATTTTTCGATATTTTCAATTGCAACCACTTTCATTTCTTTATCCTTATACTTTATCCAATTTGGAATGGTTTGTAAAGCCCATGAAGAATTTAGAGATTTGGCTGTATCTGAAAAAGTAATAAAAAATGAATATTTTTGAATGACAATCTAAATTGAATTGTGAAATGTTATGTTATATTATACTGCCCACTGAAAAGAAAAAGTAAATTATATGCTGGTCACCGAAATGAAAAGGTAAATTATTCATTGCAAAATATATTTTGATGAACAGTACATCCATTCTTATATTTAAGAATAAGGGCATATAAAAGTAAATGATGTAGGTACTGTAAAGGTTGCACATAAATTGAAATTTTTTGTTATCTTGAATATTTTACTTTTTAATTATTACAATCAACAACAGACAAAGATTATTAATATATATATATATATATATATATAATTTTTATATTTTATATTATATATATATATATATATATTATACTATATAGTATACTATATATATATATATATACTAACTATTATATTTACTATATATTTTATTATAGCCATTTACCTAATAACCTGGGAAATACTATTTTATGTTTTCCACAACCAGTGGGCCCATACAAGTGGAAAGGTGCACAGTTATCAGGATGATAGTAACCCCAGTCTCAGTCTGAACCAAGTCAAAATATTCCAGCCATAGTGGGCAGGCTATGGCTCTGGACTCACAGACTACTGTGACGTGAGGCGAATGAAGTGTAGGTGGTCTGATATGGTATTAAAGTGTGCGGTTTGTAACCGGTTAATATGTGTTGGCTATGATGGAGGTTTTGAGTGAGGTATTTGAGATGGTTAGGTGTATTAATACGAGCTATATATAGTGTAGACTTGAAGTTACAGAAATGCTACTAACATATTAACTGCGGCATATGGTTCTCTGGTGTCTCCTTAAGCCTTAGTTGGCTGGTGAGGTGAAGTCGTAACCACTTAGGCACAATACCGTTTTGTGCATTACAGAGGACTCATACATTCACTAGAGCCCTTAATTCTTGCACTCGCTCATTAACCCTACGTTATTTCGCTCAACTCATGCCACTATCTTTCAGCCGTCTACGTTGAACATATGGTTGTACTCACATCATAATTTTTATTATATTTCTAACTAATTCTTATTCTTTCAATTATCTGAACCCATTATCCAATAAGTTAATGCTATTCTATTATGAGTGATTCAGTATAATTCATAGTGAGTATACTTATCTGGTCCACCATGGCCAGTACTAATAGTAAGCTAATATAGACTATAAACCTATTATTAGTACCTCACTTTAGCAGCTTTTCTGTCTTATAATATCTTATTTGTGTTGTTATATTGTATATAGGTTATCATTATACGTTTTTTTAGTATTATAACATAAAACTAGAAGTCCAATGTAGTTTTACTTTCGTTACAGAAAGAGTAGGAGCATTTTGGTAAACAATTCTGTATTATGATCATATTAATTATATAGGTGATAAATAATTTTAACCAATTGGCATTACTCACCGTTATAAAGGGTTATTTAGATATTGAGCAAGTTAAATAACTTTGTCAATTTCCATATTGCAAATAATACATGTTATTTTAATCAACGAAGTGGATATTACGTTATAGGAACTAGTCAACTTCTATTAAAAACACGTATTTATTTAATTTTTTTGGTTCTACTATAATATATCATATTTTCTCATACAGCTCATTTATTTTAATCACTCTGGTGACCTTAAGTGACAGTCCGGTAATAAGAAAGGTTGTCATTCGACTGGTTGAATAGAAAATATACTTTTATTGATCACCATTTAACAGAAATTTTTATTACATTTATCTAATATGTCCCAACTTTTATTTGGAACATTTTTTATTTTTCAGTTTTTAGTTAATTTATCTTATAGATGCAGTATTGGAACGAATTTCTAGTCGATTTAAATTATGTATTCTCACTTGAGTGCTTCCTTGTAAGCGCAATTTGAATTCCTTACATCTGATTCATAAGTGATTCTAGGTCTTAAAAGGAGGTCTGTTACTGGAGATTAATCGCATGGCGGAGAATATATTACTACTTAATTTTAGCATCAGTTTCTCCTTATCATTAGGGAAGAATAGGTTAAGTATAGTATGACGGGGTTACGTGTAACGCTAAACCATGACCTGAGTTTTAGTAAGAGTTAGTGTTCCTTTCTCAAATTATCGAGAGTAGATATGTATCTACTTTTAGTTGAATGTAAATGAGTTAAGCTGGTTTCGTATTCACGACATGTTGTTTGGCTCAGGTAGAGGTATGTAGCATTAGTAGGATAAAAGTATCATTTGCTACATTATACTTTAACTAAATTCTATATATCGTGTAGCCCATATATTTCAGTGCTTTTGGTAAAAGCTCTCTGGCTAAAATTTATTATGCATACTACTTTCTTAGTCTGGTTGACTACACAAAGCATTCATCAAATTCATTTATCCTTATACAACAATCTTTAAAAACTGTACTTCTCACTCCACTTTTACTTACAGTCTCCACAGAATGAGTCGAAAATTGCCAACGCACTCACCTCCATATACGAGTTCGCTTATCAACCGGAACTATCAGTCGCATCCTGTTTCACACCACACATCGATCCAGATAAAACTATTCCCTACTACAATCGGAAAGAGATTAGGTTTTATATAATTTCATATACAATTTTTCCAGAGTCGCCTGACCTGTTTACCGTCATGTAGCTCCTATTCAGTGTCATAGGTCTCATTAACATGCGTCATTTCCTGCTATGTTTCTTATCGCATATATTTTTTACACCTAATGAAATTATCACATCTGAACACTACTGCATACACTAAGCTGAGATCCTATGCTTAAGGCGCTGGTGGGTCTGTCTTTCAACAGAACGATATATGTTTACAACATGCTTTAGTTATCTATTTAAGAACAACTATTAATAACATACTTGCTTTTCGTGAAAAACACACATACTGTTCACTTTATTTAATAGCTCTCTTGATGATTTCATTGAAATTCATTCATGAGAAAAGAGAATGAATAATTTTGGTAAATTTAGGGTAGAGTAGACAAATAATGAATTTATGTAGACCTAATGAGCGAGCTAAACGGTTGGATGACATAAAAGTCAATATCCAATAATTTCGAATATAGTATTAGCTCCTACGAGAATACTATTATCCATAAAATATCGACGTATACTCTCAATATTACAGTTTTGCTCACGATCTAACTAGAAGTATCGACTTCAGTTGACGAACTGCAAGGTCACCCATGTTTCGAGGAGACCAGCATCACCTTAGGTGCTTGCAGCCTCCTCTCGAGTGCACATCATTACTTTATCTTAACGTACATCCTTCTATTGAGAAGAACCCGGAGTAAAAGCACACACCGTATTGAATCGTAGATCCTCTCAAACTTTGCTGTGAATTGGAGACCCACAACAAAAGTATCGTCAGAGTTACGATAAAGGCTGGGCAAATTCCACTTCTGCACCTAGTTTACACCTTCTAATTCTGTTACAGTAAGACCACAGATCGCATATACAAAAGTTAAAATAGCCATGGGACACTTAACGTGTGCACGTGACTGCCTGCACTCTGCCATTAATGATTAAACCAGTACTTACTCTCCGACTCCAATTCTTACACCTGATTTACGATCAACATTATAACATTACATACTTTTGATTCCAAAAAATTAGTTATAAAGTTGCTAAAAAGCTTAATTGTATACTTTTATACATCACACTCAAGCTCATATAGCAACCATGCATTCTATTAAATTGAAAGTAAAGCCTAGTCAATATTTAAATTTAGCAGATATTTAATCTCAAGAGTAAAACATTTAGTTTTTTGGTATTTTTTTTTATAGTATGAGATTGCTGCTGATCGACTTGCTTATTATACTGTATGAACAGTATATAGCCTATACATATATTTTCAGTATTCAATAAACCGCATAGTAGTAGGTGATCAAAAATGAAAACTAAAATGAATAGATTTTCATAATTAATAAAAACGATGGAGATGAGAGAGATAGTAGTTCAAAAATGACAAATAAAATTATGGTCCAAAAACCACATAATTGCCGACTCTTCTTCACAAATACCCAGAAACATACCCTTATGCACTGGAAATTAATAAAATCAAATTTAAAGATTTCAAAGAAAATTTGTTTATTTTGCATTTTATACCTTACAAATACCAGTACATAAAAGGTGCACAGAAGTCACTATAAAGATAGCAAAAATATAAATTGGAGAACTCCACATTTGTAACTTTGATAAATCTGCTTAGATCATGCAGGTTTGCAAATCTATTTTGTGGATCTTTGAAGTGACTTACGATACTTTAGCATATACTTGATTTAACTCTCCAGTGAATGTCCTAATGTCGATTTCTAAAAAAAATCCAGGCTAGTTATAAGCTATTAGGTCTACATAATTTTGCCCACCTAAATTTATTTATTTCTTTAGTGTTAGAATAAAGTAATATTATTTAATAGTAAGGAGAAAAAGAATGTCACAATTAATACCTATGATATTCAGGCACAGTTGACTTAAAATACAAATAATTTTAAATAACAAACTGAAAACTTCTCTGGATACAGTTCATTACAGTTCTTTACCTTTGAATCTACTTTTCGAAAACATAATGTACAGTCATTTGAATTATGATGTTTACCACAAGCATCACAAACAGCTTTCTTCATAGTGTGAAAGTATAATGACAGTGTATTAATGAACGGGAATTAGAATAGAATCTCAGAATGAATATATATATATATATATATATAATATATATAGTTATAATATAATATTTAGAGAGGAGAGAGTGAGGAGAGATAGAGAGATAAATAAAAATATTTTATTAATCGTTAATAAATGATTAAAATTGATAGAAATAAAATTTGAGTGAGTGATTTTAAAATACATTTAAATAATAATATATTAAAATGATACGCATTAAGAAATTAATTTTTATTGAAATAACCCTAAAAAATAAGTTATTAACTATTTAAATACAGTAATTCAATCGGTTTAGAATTTGTCATTAATAAAAGTTATTCTATTATATTTATTATATTTAAAACTGTTGCTAATTCATTTAATAGAAATAACGTAACTATTAATGAAGTCGTATACAGTTACAGGGGGAAATTTGGTTATTTATATATAGTTATATATTTTGTTATAAATATTTAAAACTCATAATAACGGTGTACTTAAGATATATTTATAACGTAGATGCATGGCAGGACGGCGTGCATGCATGGCAGACTCGCTCTATATATCCAAATTTGACTCACGCGCTGCGCGCGATATTACCGGTAGTGGTGCCTGTCTGTAAACAGTTATCACTTACTGCGCGCTAAGCCTTAGGATAGTAAGTGCATATTATAATCACAAAGATAAGTGAATTTTTGCTTTACGTATTTAAATTATAAAATAATTTTTTGATTTTTTTCAATCAATATAATTTAAAAATAAAATAATATAAAATATTGTTTATAAAAACCTTTAGACAGTTATTTCTAAATTGTTTTTGAAAAGTTTAACAAAAACTTAGAAAATTAAGAAAGAGATACTTAAAGAATATACCTTTTAAGCTCCATTAAATAAATTTATGATTAATTTTATATTAATTATACTCTTATCCGGTAAATTTTACTTTCATATTAATAAAAACTTTCATACCCAGGAAGAAACTTAAGAGAAAAATTTTGAGCATCGATAGTATATTTAAGCCAATATTAATTACTTATATATTTTATTATGACTAATATCTATATGAAACGTTTTTTTTTTATTGCTTCATATTTAATTAATATATATTATATTTTATAATTAACAATCAATTAAATATTGGAAATAACTTTATAATTGTAAAATATGAAAAATTAAGAATTCATTGCTAAAAGTTGTTTGGAAATTGAGGGATTTGAAGTCGCAAACATCTATTAATCTCTACAGAATTAGTATATTAAACTTAGACTAACATTTTACAAACGTATAATTTATATCTCACCTGACAAGGACTTTTATCATAGCTATTTATAGGTTATAATCATTAAAATCAAAATCACATAGATTTTTCAATATAATATTATTTTACTAGATTTTTCACGGATATGTTTTTGACTTTTCTTTGGTAATTTAAATGTCTTCAGAATAAAAATAATATTAAGTAACTAAACTGCTTATCATCAAGTTTTCTAATTAAGACATATTTCATAAAATGTAAACTTGTTTTATCAAAAGGGTTTTAATATGATTTATTCTATTTATGGAGAGAGCTATGATAATTAAATGATATATTATAGGTAGGAATATTAGTCGTTTTAAAATACTAATTAATGACGGAATAAAAAAAAAGAAAAACAAAACTCAGAGCACAAATAATATCAAGAGTCTGTTTTTCTCCAAATGAGACGATTTGGTACTCAGATAAATAAATGTATTGGTATTAAAGTCAGATGTGAAAAACGCAAAGATTTTGATTGTGAGACGTTAATGTGCGAACTAATTCTTATTCAATTAAAAATTTTTTAAACAACTTGGTAATTTAAAAATAAAAATTGGAAAATTTTAGATTTTATTTTATTTATTATAAATATCCTTTATTTTAGAGGAGATCTAATACTGTAAATAGTAAAAATGTTTTCACTAATATGTATATATTAAACTCTAGCTTAGGATATATATATATATTAAGTTTTAGTTAATATATGATGACAAATATTAAAAATTTAAATTTAACCTAAAATAAATTTGATATTTGGAATAACTATAAAAGTTTTTTTAAAATTTTAACAAAGGAGGGTATATACCATTATTAAAGCATAACATTATTGTTAGATTCACAATCATTTATTACTCACGTGAGAGATAACTGAAAATTTTAGAATGTAATAATTATTTTACTTAATAATAAATTAATAAAATTTATACAATCGTTTTTTAATTTTATAAGGTATACATCCTCATATAATTAATTAGATAGTACATATCACTCAATCACTTGATTCAGTTCGTCAACTGGCGTGATTATTATAATTTATGGTTATATAATCTAATTTTAATATACATAATTTAGAATATTTAATTTACAAAAATAAAAAATAAAATACTAATATATATATATATATTAAAATAACATATATACTAAAGAATACAAAAAGTAATACTGTTATAATATTGTATTATGGGCATCATATGAATTAGTCCCATATTAGATTACATGCGCTCACGAAACTTCCTTCTCTAAGTATAATAGAGAAAGAAGGGAAAAATGAACACGATACACTCTGCAGTTTGAAACTGGACCGTAGAGATTACACATAATCCACTATCTCTAACATAACTAGTGACAGAATAAGAATAGAGAAAATAGACGCTTACAATTACGAATTATTTAACCTTACTATTCGATAACCAACTGCTATTTGTGCTGTAATATTCTCTATATAACACCACAAGAAGAAATTTGAGCATGTGTTCATAATTCACTTTTGTCACCTCTATCACAAAACGATCATCTTTCTCATAAGTCTTCTATTTTCTCTTCGTCATTTCTGTAGAAGCTCAGTAAAGATAAAGTCACATAATAAATATACATAAAAATAATTATCCAATAACATAAATTTTCACACTACACACCAAAATTAAAATAATTTGAACTTCCATCTAATAAATAAATGTAATCACACACTCTCACTTCATTCTCAAAGAGTATATGTGATAACTCGAGATAAAACAACTGATACATTCACTCTCTCACGTCATTCTCAAGTTTAATAAAAATCAATATTTCATTGCTGAAGCACGCCATAAAGTACACTTTTATCTTTCGTGGAATCAATACACCGCTATGATTTTGTATATGAGAGTGAACTCTATTTCCTGCATGTTTCTACGGACTATTTATATCTGAACTCATTGTCTTCTACAATATATTTGAAATATTTTATTTTCTCAATCAATTATTATTATCTATTTAATTTAATTTCTGAAATTCATTAATTGCGTGCTTTTCTAATTTAAATCTCAGTCCCTACAAGTAATCATCCTAATAGAGTTTAAATGCGATGAGCAATCTGCCGATATGCGAGAGAGTATGTCGATACAATGAGAGGAAAACACCCATAGCCTATTACAGACAATTGCTGCTATATGGTTTATGTGTATCGAATTTTGAGGATCACTTATCTTTTCATTTTAAAAATAAATATATTAAAACTATCGAAAGATAAGAACTCTCTAATGATTAGTTTTCATGTATAGACAGTATGAAGAGAGAGATTTAGGGCATGTTTATTTGTGTTTAATGGCTAAATATTTTCATTTTTGAGTGACATCATGCTTCTGCGTATAAATTTCTCCACAGACTCTCTATTGCTCCGATCTACACATGATATATATAATATTTTATCTTATAAATAACTCCTTACTCTAATCACACTGTACAATGAATATCTCATACATATAATAGACTATCTTTTCTCGAACAAGCTTGTATAGAGTAAAAACTATTTATATTTTACATTTTACATTAGGTTTTAATCTATTTTATCTATTTTATCCGCTCTGTTCATAATTATCACATAACACAGTTCTTCCCAAATGTGCTCTCGATGTAGAAGAAACTTATGCCACCTTACTATCCTATATCAATTATGCATATTAGAAACTTTTTTTTTTTTTTTTTATTTTAATATTTCTAATGCATATTGGTGACAACAATTCTAGCATAAATAGTATTCTCACTTAGTCTCCTTTAAACAATTTTAGAATCCTTAACTTCAGTGTTCAAGTCTTATACAAAACTCTTTATTATTACTTTGAAGTATAATCTAGCATTTTGACAATAAATTTTACCGTATTATTACACGTTTCTACTCAATTAGTAGTTTTAGATATTACGACCACCCAAGTACCCTTTTTAGGAGGTTATCCTCTCATGTAAAATATCCTTGACACGAATCTGATCTTCCTTAAAGGAAACCAAACTCGCTGAATATATTGATAGGAAATATTGAAGTGTAGAGGAATTTTTTTTACTTATACTTATAATGCTGTCAACGTGTACCCAATTTATCATTGCTATATTATTTATTGGTTCGCAATAAGCTTCTATTACAGTTCCAAATTTATAGTTCGCTTATATTTTTCTTTCATGTCTTATTTCTTCACATACCTTACGTGTATGCAAAACACCAAATATTAGGAAAAATTTATTATAAGAGTTATAAAAGATGATGTTTGTACAAGGCTCTAACACATTTTTCTAAATTCTGATGCTGTGTTTTGAAGTATAAGTTAAATTTTACAGACACTGTAACAGTATTTTTAAAAGCTAGGAGTTATATTTTCACGAAATCTCATTGTTGAAACATTAAAATAACTGAGATTATACACTGAGAACACTTTGTGGAAAGCCACAGGCACATTACAACCCTCTATCTCACACATAACTTACCAATATTAAATATAGTTTATTTAATCGCTCGAGAATCAGAAAAATTTAACTGCCAAAATAGGTGAGTCTATGCATATAAGAGTAACCGTACGTAAGCGATACAAATGAATGATTTAGAAAAAAATCGTCAGTCACTATTTATTATGGAATCTACCCCTGGACAAATTAGAAAGTATGCAACACTAATCGCACTGTCCTCAACATCATACAGAAACCCATTCTCTGCATTAGGCCAAGGTTGTCCTCTTCCCCGCTGTAGGGCCGCAATGACATACTATCATGCACCTTTAATCTCGGCTCTGAACCACTCACAGCCATATGCACTCCTGCAAGGAGACGAGTGTGACGGAGTAGCCGAACTCAATCACGATTCTCATGTGCGGTACTCCGCAGGATCCGGTCACGAGGTTCCCAACACAACTCTCCACGTAACATCCGGGGACTTTAACCAAGAAGAAAGAGACAGGATGTGTATGAGAGCAATCGAAGTAGCACGAGATCTCAGCAGAATGGAGTACCAAGAGAACGAGACGATCTCGAAGACATACGTATCATTATTGTCAGTCATTTGAAACCCCTTTCTTCACACCACACCACTCGTACTAATACGTTTCATTCCTCCACGTTTATTAATTTCTTTTCAACACCTAGCATGCCCCTGAAGATTGTCTCATGCTAATAACAAGAAACTTGTAAGACCATACTCTTATTCCAGGACATAGTCTCTGCACTACGATACAATTAAACACATAGGTTAACAACATAACCGCACTCATGTAAACTTCTAGTCGCACTCAAGGACTTAGTCCCTTTTACATCGACCAACGATTTAAATTGCACCAGCAACCTTTCTGCCTATTCACAACTTTCCTACTACACTCGTGCATCATCCGTTCCCTTAAATATGTATTAAATGACATAACTTAATATTTTAAACTACAAACAAATTCGTCCAGCTGCTCATCATCTATACATAACTCACACTGAGGACTGTCCTGCACTCCAACCATTAACCTACTCTTATCTACGTTTGTTTCAAACGGCCGCTCCTTTAACATACCCTGCCAAATCTCTCCACCAATCCTCTCAAACTCTCTTTCAGATTCGCCAACACAGAAACCAAATCATCCGCATACAAAGGTAGGCAGTCCTTCCACTCCTCTCCATGTTCTCCACTCATTCCTAGAACACCATTTCCTGCCCATCACCACCGTCGAATTCATTTCAGTAACCCAAGCCAATATACACCATGAGATAAACCAAGGAGACATAACACACCCTGTCTCACTCCGCTGTAGCTAATATAAGGTATAATTTATTGAAAAAAAGAATTTCAGTTGGATTTTGGGAAAAAGTGGCCATTTCACCCTGAGTGAATCAAAAATAATTAAAAATTTAATTATTTATCTTTTTCGAAATATTTGGTGTGTATAATCTCTAGTAATACAGCTTCTAACATACATAAAATAATTCCTCTATGACTTACAGTTTTTGAGAAAATCAGAAGTTCGTTAAGGCTAATTTTTGAAGCGATAATACGTCTTTTTTGGCACATTTTTTAGTTGAAAAAAAAAAAGTATATATCATAAATGAAAAAAAGAAAAATTTCTTATGAAACCTTTTGTAGGAGCATAAAGATATAGAGAAATATAAATAGAATCATATATTTAGAAAACAATCAAAGTACAAACCGAGATATTTCAACAAGAATACAAAAGTAGGATCCCATTCCACCCAGATGGGACCCGAATTCACGCCCAGGTCTACCCTATATATATATATTTAGAATGAGAGAGAGATTAGTAGAGTAATGAATATGAAGTATAGAATGAGATAGAGATAGATTAAATAAGATAGAGTAGAGACTGTATTTATAGAGATAATGAGATAGAAGAATGAAAGAGATAGGTAGAGTTATATAAGAGTAAGAGAGACAAGATTTAGATAATAATTATATATATAGAGA
>JABUQX010041428.1:0-14094 GCA_015478945.1 Trachelipus rathkii | reverse complement strand
ATATATATATATATATATATATATATATATATTTATATATATATATATATATATATATATATTATTTTGTAGCTTGTCAAGTATGAAAAGTTTTGCTCCAGTATTAGAATATTTAGTGAAACATGCGAGACCTTCTGAAGAGCGTCAGCACATCAAGTTGAATTTGAAGAATTATTCTAGAAGAAAGGTCATTGTTATTTTTTTTCATTAATTTTATTTTAAAGCTATATGACGGTTTTTTGAAGGTTTACTTTTGTTTTTTTAGCATTTATCTGATGAGAGGAAGATGACGGAGACACAGAAGCAGCTTGCTATGTTGAAGTTAAAAGTGCAAGAAGCTGAAAAGGAAGTTCAAACTGAAGCCTATGATTTGAAGAGAATAGGTATTTTTTCATTATTAAATATACTAAATGATCCCATAAGCTAAGATAGTTCTTGTTTTCGTGTTATCTTCTATATACTATTAATTTTAAACATGCAATTTTTGTCCCCTGTATTTTCGACGTTTTATTTTACCCATAAAATATCGATATTTTATTGAAATAATTATATACAATTACACAAAATATATTCGATAATTAATTTTATCTACATCGAATATTATAAAATAACGAAATATATATAAAAATAATATACAATAATTAATTTGAAGCTTCAGAAAAAATTAAAATTAAAATGACAAATTTAAGTTTTAGACCTTCCTGGGGGAGGACGTTTTTTATTATTTTTTTTTTTTTTTTAGATAAATAAATATTAAATAGGATGAATATAAATAGAGAAAAAAAGTATTTTGAAAACAAAATTAAGTTCGCGTTCCAGCGTCGCTGCTTGTTTATATCTATTTCATTTCATTTCAAAATTGATGCTTTAATATTGTATTACAATTTAGTTGAGGAGGAGGAAAAACTGATTATGGAGGAAAATAATACTAGATGCCAACTTGCTCTTCTTCAAATCTCATGTGAGGAACGAGAAGAGAAAATAAAGATATTGAAAAATCGTACAAGGGCAATTTCGGAAATGCTTCCCAAAACTAAGCCGATTTTGTCTCCACAGGAAGAATCGATGAAACACAATGCAGCTATGGTAAATTTATGACTTTTTGATATCCCTATTATGAAATTTCCTTTTCCCTTGGACGCGAAACTTACTTTTTCTCATGTTCTGGAATGAAAATTTCATAAGCAAATTTTGCCACTCATCATTATAGCTAAATTGAATAATAGCCCAAATTTTCTTAATGATTTTTAACAAAAGTATTTGATTCAGTAATATTTTTAGATTAGTATCAAATATATACGAGCCCATGACATTTAAAGAATAAATTTATTAATCTTAAAAAATATTCCTCAAATCACCCTCCATAGAAAAGTAACCATGCTATAATTTCTTGCTTTTGCATTCGTTAAATGATAATTTTTAAAACTTTTATTTCTATCTTCCTATGTAAATTATTATTAGATGTTTTTTGTAAGGTTTATTCTAGATATATTTTTTGCAGGAAGACATTGAATTCATTCTTCAAAACATAATAACTTTGAAGAATAATGTACTTGGTAATCAAAAGAAAGAGTCTCATGAAACAAAGGTAAGCATCTGATATCTTTTTTTTTTTACTGGAATATTTAGTTTTCAACTTTGAAAACTTCTCTCAAATTAACTTATAGGTCGAGATTTGGAAACTAGTTGAAGATTTGATGGAACGCTATTCAGCTTCTACTTTAAACAGGGCTCTTTTTTGTAAAATATCACATGGAGTTGATTTGGTAACAGATGCATTAAACTCTATCAATCTTTTAGACGATGCCAAATCTTTGAAGTAAGTACCTTTTAATAAATTTAACCAATTTTGCATTTGATACTAAATCAAGTAGTAATTAATATTTTTTTTTCTTACTAAAACAAGTAGTAATTGATTTTATTTTCTAACTGGGCCGTCCTCAAATATATAATTATTGTAAAATATATTAATTTTCTATTTATAGTTTAGAATACCAATCAAGTGGAGGATTTGTAGATATTTTAAATCCACATGGTATCTTAGAAACTGTTGAATCAATGCTGGGTCAGATGAGTGCGAAACATATCCAAAAACATCTTGCGTATTGTAAGCAAAAACAAAAAGTGAAACTAACTTCAGAGTCGCTTACAGCAGTGGAAAACAATATTGAATCAGTTTTAAATGTAAGGTTTAAATGTTGTTTCAATTTTCATAACATTTGTTTTTTTAAGGACGATGAGATTGTTGAACTTTGAAGAAATATATTTTCATTATTTTGTGTAGGAAAAATACAAAGATAATTCTGATGTGTCGGCTATTACTAATCTGCTTAAGACTACAGTAAGGATCGCTGGTTTGAAGGCGAGCTTGACAACTGCTTCTGCGTTGAATGCTGATTTAGAGAAAAGGGCAGAAACCGCTAAGAATGGAAAGGAATTGATCATGGAAAAATATAATAGAATACATAATTTTCAGGAAAATATGGTCAGTATTTTTCTTCAATAATATAATGGGGAAAATTTGAATGCGATACGTTAAGGTGTAAAATATTTTTTATATGCTAAATAATATTTAGAGACTAGTTCTATAAGAATCTTATATTTTTAAAATATCCTAAATGAAGGTTCTTGTAAATTTAATTTATTTATTTTTTTCTTAAGAAAAAGAAAAGAAAAGCTAAATTAAGAAGGTTTCTTGTAGATTGAATATCGCAGTGCAATTATATAATTCCAATAGGAATATTAACCAATCATAGAAGGCTATCTATAAGTTAGAATGAAAGATAGTAAAGTCTAGTCTATATAATAAGCAAATTCATCAATGTAGTTTCAAATCATTTTCAATAAAGAAATAAATAAAATTATATTACTCGGATATTATACAGTATTTATACATATATAATTTAAATAACTTAATTAAACTAAATAATAATTATATTTACTAAACTTATTATTAATTAGGTAATTAGGATTATTTACTAATTTTATCAATATAATAATTAAAAAGGCAATTTCTGCCTAAAAAAATCATTGATTTTTTGATTTTTTTACTCTTTTTGCCTGAAGGAGAGGAATGCGAGTTTGGCAGAGGCGAGAAGAAAGGTATAATAACAGGAATGAATGGCGGGTGTTTTGTGAGGGGGCATGGTTGTGGGCTTAGCCCAGGGGATGAACTCCACACTTACGAGAACGTAGTGAGGGTCTGTCGCGGTCTCATGAAGCCTCAGGATTGATTTTCGTGATTGTGACGAGTTATTAGTAAGGGTATAAAGGGGACGGGAGAGGAGAGGGCATCTTTCGACTTGCATCATGTTCTTATACTACTTTTCTGTTCCGGTGTATGCTGCGCACGTCACCCACAATCTGGAGATAGGAGCAAGTTGTATATATATATATATATAATATATATATATATAACGTATATATCTCTCCTAGATATAAGTGTGGTTAAGTTTGGTTTTACTTTATAATATATATATATATATATATAATATATATATTATATATATTATATATATATTATAAATATATATTATATATAGTATATATAATATATATATCGTTTATTCAACAATTCTATAGATTTTATTAGCATTTATTAGACGATTTTATTGAAATTTGTCGAAAGCATCGATTGAGTCCGATAATGAAGAAATTAACAATCATTTACAATTAGAGACTATGTTCAGTTCTTTGTCTATTCTCAATCGCTCATTCTTCTTCTCCATATGCTTGACTTCCCACATATGATTTAGGGCAAAACAACGCCCCTTGGGCGCATCGGTACGGGGTTAATAAGTAAGTGTATATACATACTTTATATTACTAAGCATCGTGAAATAGTAATAATTAAGCTTAGGTTATTAAGGTGAAATCAATTGTGACCCAAACGTCTCAGAATAAAGTGGATATGACCCAGTACTCTACTTACCGGATTCCCCCTCTTAGTACTCAATTATTAATAGTGAGTGAGCTCGTCTACATAGATACAGTAAATCCACCCTAGAGACAATCATAGGGACCGCGTACTCGGTACTTCAACTATGGTATATAATACGTCAATTATAGTTAAAATGAGTAGTATCATCCCCTGGCACTCCAGTAGTGTATATATTTGTTCGAATTCAGTGTATGTTCAGAATGCCTGCCTACACAAGAAGAATGTTCAACCATAGATTTGAGACTCTTTAGTTGCGTGAAGAATGGGATATTAGGACCACTTGTTCCCTGTGACTGAAAATATCTTTGATAGGAAGTATGTTTTGGAATTGGAAATGCAAGAGTGTATGTTAGAATGTGATAAATAATAAGAGTTTAAAATCGTAACTTATTCTAGCAAAACGCAGTCTAACAGTGAAGCCTATCAAAGTGTAATTTAATTACCTATGTTGTCATAAATATAATATATTTAGTTTTAAGTGGTTACATACAAATTCAAATGATAAAGAATTCACTCATGAAATACTAGAAAAGATCTAGGTTCGTCTCACATTAAAAGTGGGATGTGATTCGAAGATATGGCGGTCACAGGTCGGAGGCCTTAATATGTAGATCGTATACAACTGGACCGAAATATCCCTGTTAAAGAGAACATTATTTTCAAAGTCGGCATGTGTACTGAGAGGTCTATCACTATACTAGGTACACACCATCACACTCAATATGTAAAGCGGTTATACGCCGTAAACGATATTGTGGGAGATTAGATGGGATGTTGTAGTTGTTCAAGCTCGACATATATAAGATAGTTTTAAAGTGCGGTGTAAGCTGTTATTATCGCGGTTAGAGTGGAAGACCCACTCATTGCCATATTTCTGCCTGATATATTGTCTGGTTATTAGTGCTCGTGCTCCTGACGTATATGGATCCTCTCATCGTGCGATCCATGTCATCCTAGCCGAGAGAACCTCTCGGAAGACCATCGTGATCTCTCCGAGGAGCCATGCGTGCTGAGTATAGTGATGCATCTTCAGTTGTGGGTGCTGATAGGGCCTACTTGCTAATGGCGAGCGGCGATTGGGGTACCTCGACTGTATTATACCAAACTATTCGAAACAGAAGAGAGAGTCGTCTCACATCCGTTACCACTCTCTTAATGATGCACTATGTATGTTCTCGCAATGTGACCTCAGAATAGAATTTCCGTTAAACAATAAGGAGGGGATGACTCAACAACATATAATCTCATTAATTTTTTTCTTATACTCAAGGGTATATGATAGAGAGTACAGAGGTAGATCTACGAATGAAGTGTACATTTAATACAGGCCCCTGTAGTGAAAACCAGTGTGAGGTTGTATGTGAGACTATGAAGAAGCTGTTACATAAGGCGCCGTCTCAAAGACTTGTGTGCTTAACTGAGGAATAAAATAATTTAAAATATTATATATTTATATTAAATATTTTTGGATTAAGGGGTATGTGGAATGGGTAGGAATTTACAAAGGATAGGAAGTCATCTTATTAGATAATAGGAAGCGCGAAAGTAGATTAAGGAATGAGAATAGGGTAGATTACCTGCATATTGAATAATTAAATAGCTGAATGGTGACTTTATTATAACTGTATGAATAGATGGTTATATAGCGAGTTGATAAGAGTGTGGAGATTAAAGAAACACTATCGAAAATCAGTGTTATATAATAAGAGGAGTAATGAATTATATATGATAATATAATATATGAGTGATAGTGATTATGTGTAGTGGTTGTTGATTAGGTGTCAAAGGAAGAATTTAAGTAATATTTTATTGATATGATGTAAGTGGGTCAATTTTATGCTAGGAGGAGGGTAGCTCTGGCGGCTCGAGTTGAGAAAGTATAAAACATTGATGGATAGAATCTGCAGGCTTTCGATAGATTGACTATTATAATGGTTATAGGCAGACATGATGATCAAAAAGGCGCAGAACGGACCGAAGCCACGGGCCGGGTCTATGATACCTTGGATTTGTGTTGACTTGTGTAATTAATAAGCTCTCCCGGCGTCATGACCTGAGAGGGTCGTTATTGCGCTAGATCGTGTATGTTCGCGGAGCGAGAGACAAGCTCAGGTGATGAGGTACCCTGCTACTAGTAAATAAGCGAGTGTGTAGAAGGGGAGATAAGCCGTAGGAACGCGAAGGAAATTGGTACTAAAGGGTGGATTAGCTACGTATATTTGCTAGGGCGGGATAATTATACTTGGTTCGTACGAATAGGTGTGTTTCGTGGAGATGGACCTGTAAGGACACATGCCGTGGTCGCAGGACAGAGAGAGATTTGACGGGTTTTAAGAGTGGGTAAGAGGATGATGTGGATGTCTATCATCTTTGACATGTTACGGTTAATGATTGAGAAAATGGTGAGGGCAGACGAAGATAAAGATTGTATTCTAGGTTATTCATGGCATGTATAGGCCGAAAGCGAGGTATCTTCAATACCTAGAGACTCTATGTTCTAGATGTGATGGATGGTTAGGCTTACTAAATAGGAATTCAATAAAGTTATAATTTAGTTTATTATTTAGTAGAATATTTATAAACGTAAATTAATATAAATTGGTAATAATTAGATATAGAAAATAGTGAAAATTATTATAAAAATATATTTAATGACTGATAGCCATATTTACTAATGTAGCATATAATTGAATGTTAATTCAATTTGTTATATGCTCCTAATTATAGTTAATGAAAGAAATTAAGAGATGGAGTAAGTTAGTACAGGTGGCGAGTGGTTAATTGGAGTAAGTTAGTACCGGTTGACTGGAGTTAAATTGGAGTAAGGGTTGGCGAGTGATTACATTCCGGAGTAAGTAATTACCGGTTGGAAAGTGGATCGACTTCTCGATATTTGTAGTGGGGTATGAATTTGCTAGCAGAGAAGATATTGAAAAGTTAGATAATGTTTAAAGAGAAACTTGGTAGTTGTTTATAATTACAGGTTGAATTTTATCTATAGAGGTTCTGAAGTAAACGTTATCGCAATAGAAGGCATAAAGTTTATGGTATTTGACTCTCAAGTTAAAGAGAGATCAGTCCTCGATATGAGATAATAATGATGGTTAATATTTAAGTGTTTAGCTAGCTGTAATTCTCTATTCGTCTGAGTTTATCATCAACTATTTTAGAGTATATCAGGCTTATCGATGTAGTGGCGGACTGAAATATAATCTTTTGATACTGGATTTACTATGCAAATTTTTGTCATGGATATAGGCCTACTTTAAAGATAAAATATTAAGTTGTCTATAGATCTTAATCGGACAACGTAAGAGTGGCTGGTGTATCACAACTTAAAAATCAGGTTGGTGGATTTTCTAAAGAAATTGAATTAGAGACGAGTGGCCTCTTTAGTTCTTGTCGTGAGCCTGCACTGAGTCGCGTCTTACCTGAAATATGTGCGATGCTCAGTTATGCTGGTGACCTGTGTTAATGTTATAAGAAATCTAGCACAAGAACTAAAATGGATCTGGAATATATTCGCGGCATAATATGACTCTCTACATCTCTCGATGGAGTATCCGCCTTGACAATATATAAAGGGGTGCTTGTTAGTGTGTGTAGAATCAGAGAAATCTGTATATTACAAATGAGTGGAGGTGGTGAACAGAATTTATCATAATAAATGTAGCGAGCTCTGGTGTTGGTTAATAGCAAATAATTTAATGATTAATCCGCTAATACTGTAGTATAGAGTTCAAATAATTAAGTAGAATCAAGTATCGTATGTGATGTCTTGTGTGTACATGTGAGAAGAGTGTTGATCGAAAATTGGTATCTACGGATTGAGATTAACACGTGAGGGATGGTGTTTCATAAGATGGAAGATAGAGTGGAGTGGTTTTATAGAAGTATGGTCACAAGACGCAGAGATGCATGGAATAAAGTGAGTCAGCAGGCGCTCTCCTGATCGGACACAGATCGTGGAGACCGAAGGAAAAAAGTGGATGTGTTAGGTACGGATTAAGGGAACTCTATAGAAGACGGAACGCACGATATATGGTCAGTTTTTATGTGTGCGATGCAGAGACTCGGCTATTATAAAATGAAAATATTTAATATCGCGAGACAGTGATAACTGGCAGGGTTTTTGTGATGGGTAAGTCCATTTATGTTTTAGTGAGGGGGTGGCCCACCTTGTCAGAGGTGGAGATGGCTCAGACTGCAATCAACAATTACAATTTGACGTTATTGCCTCTTATAAAAATATGCTGGAAAGTGGATTCTCGGCGTCAGGCTGTCCCGTTGAAGCTCTAAGCGGATGTGATTATTTACTGACATTGCGTGCGGATAGGTGGTGGGAAAAGGAAAATGTCTCCCTTCTATAGTGTTACTATGGAGAAGAAATACAGGCGTTTTAAAGAGATGGGATCCATTACTGTCTCGATATAGGTTCCATGCTCTTGCTTTACAACTATTTCTGGTGATTTATTACGAGTGTGGTGTGCGACACGTTACCTCTTACCCCACCCATTCCTTGGAGAAAAAAGGTACATAAACGTAAGGGTAAAAACATTTAATGAAAGAATGAGATATATTATTCTCTCATAGTGAGTCCGCTATATGCTATCAGGAAGAGTGCATAACTGGCCCATGCACGACAAATATCATACCTTGAAGGACTGAATTTGATGTGCTGTACATTTGCTTGGAACTCATAAAAATAGCTTATGATGAAATATCTTCGATTAAAGCAACTGAACTAATAAAAAGATCGACGCAGTGTGAGTGAAAACGAGTTAAACTTCATATCAAGATACTCGCCCAATGCCATGATTGGTTTAGTTTATGATGAAGAGACCAGATATTGCTCACAAATTTAAATTTCTACTCTTTTATATTAGAATTTCAATGGAGTATTAAAAAATAATAACATTTTGCTCTAATTACCATTGCCCTGTTTGAAAAATAGTAAAAAAGTAATCTTATTGCCATATTCATTGACTTTTACTTGTATTCGTTCCAAAGTTTGCCTTCAACATTTAGTAAGGGGATATAATCTTAATATACATTGAATAGATGATTTAAGATATTACTCGAGTATTATACAATGAACCGGGCATATATAAATAATACATCGCATTAGACTTGTAGATCTCGGTTACTATATGGTGATATACCTCTCTAAACTATTTTAATTACTCTCAGGGCTAATTTTTATTTGCTAAAAATCAATATTATTAACATTGACATTACCTATAATAGTATATAGGTATATTGTGATGTGACAATTCTCTATACTCGTCGTGACTGCCGTGATTCACTTCAATATGCTTTAGATATATATATAGAATTCCCAAAAATAAGTAAAGTAAATTTACATGTTTTCAACTATTCTTCATATATATATATATATAGTGTTTTGATATTTAAAAAAAAGAATTTAAAGATAGTTTAAAATTTATAATGTAGAAATTTTCTAGTGTCATAATCCGTTTAGAGATTAGACCTCAACCGAGGTAAACAATAGTTTTATAATACTCATCAATGGCAAATTAATTTCGATAGGACTACATAATTTAGCTTAATGTAAGAAGAAATTGTAATAAGAAATTTATTATATGATAAGAGCAATAAAATAGTGGTATCGTGTATGATATTATGTGTTACTCATTTTTGTGTACGTAAGAGGTATGTCAATTCTCAAGTGATCACTATATCAAACACATTTTGTATTGAAAATAATTTATTATTATCTATCCATAATTCTTTATATTTTATTCTCTGCTACAAGGTAATAATAGTATGGTAAAGTCTAGTGTATTATATATTGAATCCTTCTCGTAATAATAATGCTAGCTAATAGTGATAATATAATTATTGTTAATATTCCGTTCGGGGATACATAACATATACAATATATATTATATATTATTATTATATAATATTAATTATATATATTTAATATATAATATATTTAATATTATTAATAATATATTATAATTATATATATATAATATATAATAATATATATATATATATTATATATAATATTATAATATATTATAATATTTATTATTTAATTATATAATATATTATATATATATATTATTATATTATAAGGTATTTTTGCTAGACGCTACTCCTGGTCTCGATTGACTCAGGTCGGTGCTAGTAGTGTTATATTGGCTGAGTAGTGATCGTAGGTGCTCTCTGACTCATTATTTGTCTGTATACTTGTGCTCCTCTGATGGCGCTATCTACATATTATAATACCGACATACACTTTTGTCTGTTATGCGCTCTTGATTGCACTGCGGTGCGCGAATAGAATAAATTAGAGAAGTGTCTCTCTCTCTCTAGTGGTTATTATGCTCGCAAATGGTGTGGCCGAGGAAAAATAGTGTGCTGTTTAGGGTAATGTGCGAATCGCATGTAAAGCATTGTAAATGAGATGGAACGACTCGCTTTCGATTTCTCGCGCGCCCAGGGTTGCTTGCGTCGAAATATCTGAAAATGAAGTTGTAAAACATATAATAATTTAATAAATTAACAGGTCATTAATGAAAAATATAGTAAATTTATATTGTGGAACCTATAGGTGGTAGGTGTTTAAATTACTTAGTGGAGACGCTATATTTGTAATTTGATAAGAATGATTGAGAGAGGTTGTTTTTTGTATGATTAGACCTTAGTGAAACCGATTATTGAATAGAGGAAATTGTGAATAGAGCTCACATTTATTGTTGCAATTATTTTACCCTAACGGGGGGAGTGGAGGATATTTATTATTAGTTGAATAATAGGATGTTTTGTAGCGGACCGGTGTCGAAATGATTTGTTGTCTATTGTACTCAGTGAGTAATGAGATCTTGTGGTGAAGGTAGTACTTGATTGAGAGCCTAGTATTAATAATAATTGATTAGATGTTGGTGTAAGGGATTATTGAGTGAGGGCTTGTCGGTTGTTACTTTTAGATTTTGAATCTCAGTGTGGAAATCTGGGAGTTAAGTAATGGTGATTGATATGTGGTGAAATTTTGTTTTTAATTAATTTATTTCTTCTCGTTGTTTACTAATGGAGCAAAGCAGACAAAATCGATAATATATATTATATATATATATATATATATATTAATTATTAATTATATTATAATATATATTATATTATTAATTATATATATATTATTAATAATAATTAATACTTTATACATTCATGTTATTTAGTAATATTATATTATATAAGTATATAGTAGTTTAATAAGTTAAATAAAAAACTTTTTAATAAATGTAGTTAAATTCTTGAATTAAAATAAATTTAATTATACAATATTAATATTTTATTTATTAAATAGTATAGGTTATTACTCACATAATATATTTTTACGTCTTTCTCACAGTAACGCTGATCTAGTTAATGTGGTTACGAATAGGATATGAGAGCCTGAGAAAGACAGTGTGTGTACTGTAGTATTATAAAATAATCAGGAAGATATGTGTTGAGTATACTAAGTAAGTCGGTGAAGACGCGGAGAATTGGTATCCAAGAGTAGTAAATAGTGAGAAGTGATCGATTATATTTAAGTGTGTGTATGGAGATGCATCATAGGAGGTCTGATAGGTAAATTATGTCATATATTAAATAATATCTATGTAGAATCATCAGTGAATGTAAAGGGACTAAGTCTTTTGATAAGGCGTGCGCTAGAGTCTTACTTCAACTTATGAGGTATGTTGCTTAACTGTGTTTTGATGATATGGTTAGATTTGAGTAGACTATGTGGATTTCTGGAATATAGATAAGATATATAGATTCATAAAGTATTCAATTGGTGTTTCAGATGGACAATCTAGGGGCATGCTAGGTCATTAAAAAAGATAATTTATATAAAAATGGAGATATATATAATGGCTGATAATTAGGTAAGTTATTAGTGAGGGAGAAGTAGGTTGAATAAATGTAAAGGAGGAATAAATGGATGTATGTTTGATATAGATGGTATTGGTCATTGTAGGAAATAGGATGATAGATATAGATCGGTGATATTTTGGTTATTAGAGCGGAATGTATAGTGGAGATGTGTGGGAAACCGAACCGGCTTTGTGATAAGAGATTCACTCTGTTGTATTGAAAATGTGGATTTGAATAGTCGGGTTGTTATACTTAATGTTACTGAAGGAGAGAAATGTTTAGAGTTATTAATATAGATGGACTAAAGAAGATTAAAGTGATGTATATTAACAGGAAGTGTGAATTAGGCGGATGGAGATTATTGTATTTTATAGATACAAAATAGGGGTGTATGGTTGATGCCCACCTGGGCAAGGGATGTTAACCCTTACACTGACTGATCTATCATAGTGTAGTGATCTCAATCGCGTCACATGAAGCTTTAGTGTGGATTTTTCTTTAGACTGCCGATGATGTTTCATACTGTAATAGAAATTAATGGTACTGAGTTAGTGTGTATAGGCTCGGTAATTGGCTGGAGCTTTATTATTTCTAGATAACTTTTATAGTGCATGTGCTTCTACTGTTCTTATTTCTTTTCTCGATGCCGTCACGAACATGATTACGCTTCCGCTTCTTGGAAAATAGAGGGAAATATGGTAAGAAAGAAGAATAAATATATTATTTTATTAAGATTTCATTCGGTATAGCGTTTTATTAGGTTGATATATATTATATTAGTAATGTATCGACCTTTACATATTGATATATTGATTATATATTACGTATATTTACATATCAAATATGAATGTACTTATATACATATATATTCATAACATTTAAAAAATATAATGAGAAACAATACGATACCTTTGTCGAAATAAAAAAAATTATAAAAAAAGATAAACATATATCTTTTTATATTTTAAGACTGATTCTTGATTTTTATACATTATATATATATAAAATTGTCGTTTTATTATGGTGTATTATAATGAATATTTCTTATTTATCGATTTTATTGTATTAATGTGTCAATATACTAATTAGTATAACCATGTTTTCTTTGTCAAATGGTGTCTTGCAGCCATCGAAAAGTTAGGTGAATCCCTTTCTCCTATATCTGTAAGAAGATCCTATTCTTTTCCAATCGGCTCTAAAATATATATTATTGATTTATAATAATTTAAGTAATTTGATTCACTAGATTTGTCGGAATATGACAAGCTTTTTATGGCAAAATTTTTTCAGTTATGCACTGTATTTATGTTTTGATTTAATTTTATTTACTGCAATTAAATATTCATCTACTGACTCGAAGTATACATTTATTACTTGCTTGGTATTGTCCACTTTTATAGACATTCAGAACTTTCAGTCCATTTATTCATTTCCTAGTTTTCTTCCTGATCCAAGACCAAGAGTCTTTTGGCATTACTGTTATAATCAACTTATAATAACTTAGCAAACAAAAAATTTTATTAAACATAAATGATTAATATATTATATATCTAGAAAAAAAAAATTCATTTTGCTGAATAAAAAAATAAAAATTAAAAAAAAAAAAAACCGTCTCAAGACTGCTTTTATTGCTCAAAATCATAGATAAAAAACAAAAATATTTTTTTTTTGTATCATAACCCTACTACCTGAATCTTCGGAACATGATTTCTCGAAATAGATTATACTATATATATACTTATTTTTACTAACGAGTTCACTGAGACGAGATGATTACTACTAAGACATGGAGGTATATAATAATTATTTATGTTGTTGAAGTCTATGATGCTTATAAGATTAATTAAGTTATTAAGGGTAGGTTGCATTTAGTGGGGCTCCAATTGGTGAGGGTATATACTTAATTAGATTAGAACGGTAGAAAAGTTTCACATGGGTCGAGGATTTTGATAACGAGTAAAGTAAATGTATTGATTTTAATGAATTTAAGGTTACTCTCTAAGTGATAGTGTTAAAGTATTAGATATTTTATTATGAGGGGTGAATGATTCACCGGTGTGAATTAAGTTAGATGGTAACAACTGGTAACAAGTTTCTGAGTTTATTTATTTTAAGTAGGTATTTATGTTGGATGATTAAAGGTGAAGTTTTATATTATGAAATGGTTTTTATATAGGTTTGGTTGTGTAGTATCTAGTCACAAATTAATAATATTCTATGTAGTTTAAATAAAAGCTAAACCCTTTCCTTTTACAATATGA
>JABUQX010041426.1:52500-77571 GCA_015478945.1 Trachelipus rathkii | reverse complement strand
TTAGTCCCCAACCATGTCTGCAAGAGTATATTGGCTTCCCAATTTCCCCTGATAACGTTTCGATATTCTGAAATATATTGTGGTCGTGACTGCTCTCGCTATGTTATAGACCTAGGATGCAGTTAGGAAACAAGTCCCAAGTTGTGAATGAAGGAATGTTTTTTAGGACATGTTACATCATTGCTTATAAGTCGAAGGAGTTCGGAAGCTGGCTTCATAAGTTTGTCGGCCTTAATACTTCCTAGAAACCCAGTTATCTTTTAAAGGATCTCCATGCAGGTTTTTCAGAATTATTCAAGCTTTCATCAAAGTGTTGTCAATTAGATCCTTATTGTGGGTCTAAATTATACCTCTTAATTTTAGCTCACTATCTAGATTTTTATGATTTAGGACCCTGGACCCTTTTTCACGACTTTCACAAAAATTTTTCTTAACCCGCGTTTGATTGTGCAAAGAGGGATATACCGTTCAGTTTCACAGTGTGAAAAATAATTTTATTTCCAGTTTAGATTTCTTTTAGGCCATTGTTCTTGACAAAATGATTTTGTTATCTGTGCTATCCATTTGCATACGGAACAGCAAATTTGTATATATATTCCATTTGGAGCTAAACAAAATGCATATAACTTTTAATCCAGCATATATTCAACTGCTGTTTGTATTTTTATTTTCGATTAACAATTTCATGGCTGTCGTAGGTTTCTTCATAGGGTCTCTGTATGGGCAATGGACGTCGAATGTTTCACATTTCCATATGATGCATCTGCTTTTAAAACTGAGTTTAGAAGAATCTATAAACAGTCTCCATTCCTTAGGACATGACAGTCTTCCTATTGTCTCATAATGAATCACTCAGTACATAATCATTGCCCGTCTAGAGAAGAAGCGTCGGATTTTTCCTTCGCGTCGCGTAGAGGAATTGTTTCCCTTCTATAGAGATTTCCAACCCTTTATCGTAGTTGCCATGTTGCTGTTTCTTTGACAATTCGTAGATCGCCGAACTTGTCATTGAGTTCATGTCTGATTTATTCTATAGTTCTGTGAATTCTCATAATCAAGGCTTCAAGATCTCATTTCAGGATCGTATTGTAAAGCTTCTTCGTCGGAGTTTTCTTACAGGAGCGGAGCTTTCTGGCAGGGATAGGAAGCTCTTCGCGGTGGGGAACAGGCCTAATAGCCGAAGGAGGTTTGATATTAATGTCTTTGTCTGATTTGTTTATTCAGCATTTTGATGTAATGAAAAATAAGTCATTTGCGTTCCTTGTACTCTCATACCTTGGAATTGCAAATACATATGTCTGGACTGTCGTACAGCCAACACTAAGATGTTACCACTAGCGTCACAGCAAATATGAGGTGTCCAAGATTTATCTTATCACAAGTTATTTCTAAAATAAAGTTTATTTTGCTTTTTATATTAGGAAGTAATATTTCCTCATTTGGCGACTCAACTTACTCACCACAAATGTAAAATTTGTTTGGATTCTTTTTACAATTCTGGCATTTTATTAGGTATTGCTATGCAAGTGAATTAACAGTTTCAGTGTATTATTAATAATATATAATATATTTTATATATTTATTATATTATATATTTATATATATATTATTATATTATATATAATATATCTATTAATATATATATATTTATATATATATATCTATATTATTATATTAAAATTATAATACTGAATATAAGTATTTACAACTTTGGAACCAATAAAAATAAATCACAGTAAAGTCGACTGAGGTTTTTTTATTCGACTTCGTAACTGCTTTATCGTTATTGGCGTTTTTTTTCTATTTTTTTTCTACTTATAATACTCGTTTTATATTGCTGGCGATCACTTTTCTTTGTTACAGAAATAAGTTAAACAGAAACAAGACATTTCACTATGTAAAATATATTTGTTAGTTTTTGAATCTTTGAAGAAGTGGATATAATTTAGACGTTGTGCAAATATTTAACAACAATCATGCCTCGGAGTACCGAAATACTAATAAACAGTCCATGTATCTTAACAATTTCTGTGTTCCGTGTTATTTGGCGTACAATTTTTGAATTTTAATTGCTAATTTTATTATTATTTATTATTTTCTATATTATATTATTTTATATTATATATTAGTTTATTCTTATTATCTATTATTATTATTATTATTTTAATTGTTTTTTTTTTATTATTATTTTATTATTATTATATAGTTATATATATATATATATCTATATTTATATATATCTTATATATATATATATATATATCTATATAATATAATATTATATAATTTCATTCTATTCCATTGAATCTATCTAATCTATATATCTACTGTGTTTTAGTTCTATTCTATATTCTATCTATTATTTTCTAAAATTCAAATTAAGAACAAATTATTACAACATTAAAATAAAAAAGCGGGTGTCTGGATCGTAAAATAAGTTTTTCCGATCGCTCACTCCTGACTCGACTCGACTCCTTAATTTCAATTTGGATTTTCGGACTCGCACTCGCCCACTCCACTTAACAAAATTTTCACCTTCGGACTCCGCTCCATTCCCTAAAAAAATTTCGACTCCGATCGACTCCGACGCCACTCCATTTTAAACAAATTTTCGCGCCGACTCGACTTCGTATCCGATACCGACCTCGACTCGACTCCGACTCGTTCGACTTCAGCAGTCAAATTCAATATTTCGACTCTGACTCAGTAATTAGATTTCATACTTTTTTTGTTTTTTTTTTTTTTTTTTTTTTTTTTTTTTTTTTTTTTTTTTTTTGTTTTTTTAAACATTGTTTTTTTTCAACATCCTTTTTTTGTTGCTTCAGACATTAAAAAGTTCCACTTTTCCATGATCTTCTCATATGCTATCGTAAAGTACAGTAAAGACGTGGAGGAGGCGCGCAAACATGCAAAATTATACTCTTCAGCTTCACTTACAGTTCGTCTAGTATTTTTTCTGCAAATTTTTTTTATTTTTATTATACGTAGTATTATTTAAACTTTCACTAGTGTTTGAAATCTAGTAATAGCTGCTTTAATAATAATAATGATAATTATAATATAATAATATAATCTAATAATAATTAATAATACTACTATCAGCATTAAGGATATCGTTATTAAAAACAATAGATTTTGACACAATAAGAAGAACTGTGTTATTATTTAATAATATACTATATTATATATATTTATATATTATATATTATTTATATATATATATAGTTATAATATTATATTTAAGATATATATATTATTATAGTATTATATTAATTATATATTAAGTTATATATATATACTATTTTATATATATATTATTTTATATATATTATATATTCTCCCCTTCCAAATATTGTAGGAGTGGGGAAAATACACAAAAACTCAGAAATTCACCTTTGAGGACCGTGTAATATCTAGTGTGCGTGAACTTTTACACCTATGCAATATCTGAACGACATTATCCGACCTTCTTAACACGTCTTTCTAGTTAAATCATAATGAACATTTGTATTATTCAACTTAAACTGAAGCACTACTATCGCCTCACTTGATGTAGATCTTTGTTATAAATGTACCGGTTCTTTGATACGTATTGAATAATATTACGAATGTTTCACTCAATAACCTACCAATACCAGATTACTCGAACACATATGGAATTATTTATTTATTTGTTGTATTTCAAACACCGTTTTAATTTAAAGAAGACTTATATTACAAACTGGATAATGCGAGGGGCTGACACCTTTGCACTACATTTTGCTGACTTCTAGTCAATCTGGAAAAACAAATCTTCGTTTGAACAAACAATTTACCGTAATTTCAGCATAGGGTATGTCCGACGACACCCACTTTTTAGGAACAACTCATATATATTCAGTTTATCATAGAATCAAGAGTTTGATTTTCAGTTAATTCACAACGAAACTTAGTGTTATTAATACTATCTGTTTTTTAGACATCAAAATCAATGTTTATTCTGACGGCTCATTATCTACAAATTCACATGCTAAACTGTATGGTCTGTATATGAAATGGATCCTATTTCACCGACATTTCAGAATCTATCGTTTAAAATTTTTAGTTTACGACTTACAACCAATGTTCAACCTTGGGAAAACTTTTTGATGAAGAATTTTGCCCCATTAAGTTACAAATTTAATTAACTTCTTGATTCTCACATATCAGTTGAAAATTATTAACAAATCCTTACAAAAATATATATAGAAGTAAATACGTTATTAAAATTGTCGTATTAAATATTTTTCTTTTTCGTGTTCATTTCTTCCAACTGCTATTGTCAATAAGAAGGATGTGCCTTGTATATTTTGAACTTCTTCACCCAAAAATAAGACAAAATCTCAAATTTAAGTAAGACGTTCATAAGTCAAAACACTTCTTTCCTTTAGCCACAGAGATGCATTTGCCGACAACCATCACGTTGCCTGTACCAATTTAATCCCTGCAGTTAGCGTATCGTCGACAGTATATGGGTTACACGAGATAGGTTTGTCGGATAGAGGCTTCAACATTCTACAGTCCAGAAATCTCTTGAAGTATTTCAAATACGCACATTGGTCAATCAACTATTAGTATATTCTAATACATTCACAATATATACGTGTCGTGTAGTCTCAGAAACTTAAATTGCGACTCGCAAAGAACGCATTCAGACCTTAACTTAAATTTCTATATTCTATCGTCAGACCCTCAATTATTTGATTTACTTATAGCTATATATCAATTTAAAAAACTCATTCGCTTATCAAGATATTCTCGAAGTTTTCTCAGTTGAGACGAGACACGTGGAAATCCTATGTAAATTCTTTTTCCTGTATATTGTTTTCAATTATTTTAAGAAATTTTATGTACAAAATAATATATTTAGAACGTTGGGAATAAAATATAAACTTTATAATATAATATAATATGTACTATTATAAATATATTATTAATATAATTATTATAATATAATATGATATGATATGATTTTCTAATATAATAATATATATATATAAATATAATATATGATATATATATATAATTGATATAATAATAAATAATATAATATAATATTATATATAATAATATAATATAATATAATTTAATATAATAACTTATAATAATAATAATTATAATAATATAATGCAATATAATACTAATAGAATAATAATATGATAAATATAATAATAATTATATTAATAGAGTTTAACTAAATTTTTCGACTCCGACTCCAACTCCGTACTCACTTACAGGGAATCTTCGACTCCGCCGACGGCTCGACTCCATATACACTAGAATCTTCGACTCCGGACTACGGACTCTGACTCCCCTTGCACAGAGTTTTTCGACTCTGACTCCGACTCGACCTCCTGGGAAATTGCACGACTCCACGATCCACTCAGCTCCCGACTCGATCGACTCGCCAGCCCTTTAAAAGTAATGATGCAATTTTTATTATATGCAATTATTTGCAACTGTTCTCTTTTCTGTGATTCGATTTTTAAAGCAATTGCCAACTCCATTTCTTCTTTGTTTTATGCTATTATTTATTGACTCTTAATATGTTTCATAAATTATGATTAAAAATGAGTCGCAACTGCTTTAGATTAGCTATATATACTATATATATATATATTATATTATATATATATATTATATTATATATAATATTTATGATCTATTATATTATTATTATAATATATATATATATTTATATATATATTAATATATATATATATATTATTATTATATTATTTATATATATGAAGGTTGTTGTAGCTATCTTTTCTCTCTTATTCCTCCACTTCCAAAGGTTTTTGAAGTTTTTTGCAGTCCTTCGTATGCTTCTTTTATATTGAAAAACCTAGAAAAGAACACCTACTTGCTAAGTTGTTTCATTGTTATATAAGCCGCCTCTTTCGCACCTAGAAGCTTGTATTACTGGCTACTCGAGGACAATAGCTCATTAATAAATCGCTAGAGCGCCTCTTACGCCTAGGAAACTCTGTATTACGTTAGTCTCATCAAACTATAGCACTAATAATAATAAAATCGCTGGAACCTTTGTTAAGTACTTTATTAGTTGATTAAACATTTTTCATTAGCTATTATTATTACCGTCATAATATATATGCCATTAGTAGTAGGGTCCATTTGCCGCCAAATGACCCGCGACTTTTGACCCTTTTTGACCGACCTTTTTGGCCTTGCCTTTTTGGGCAACCTGATTTTTTACCTTAACTTTTTTTGGGCCTGACTGTTTGGAACCCAATTTTTTGAGACCCGATTTTTGGAACCCGGTTTTGAGACCGGATTTTTTGAGAACCCGGTTTTTTTGAGAACCCTTTTTGAGAACCCAGATTTTTTGAGAACCCAAATTTGAGAACCCCAATTTTTGAGAACCCAATTTTTTGAATTTACCTTTTTGAGACCCTAATTTTTTGCACCCTTCGATGAGGTTGCATGTCTACGGTTTATTTTGCGTGCAACCGGTTGTACGTGCACCCCCCCAATTATTGAGACCCAATTTTTGAGAACCCAAATTTTGGGACCTAATTTTTGAGAACCTAATTTTGAGAACTCTATCTTTGAGACCCTATTTGTTTGACCCTATTTTTGGACCCTTAATTTTTCGACAACCTTTGGTCTTCACATGGTCAATTTTTGGCCACGGTAATCTTCGTCTTCCTTTAGGACTTTAGCCCTTTTTTGGTTTAACCTTGTTTGACCATGATATTTCGCCTACTTGCCAGTACCATGGGTCATTTTGGCAGCTATTTTTGCCCACTCGTGTCACGTCAATATTTTCGTCCCCTACTTGCACGATGTATTAGTGATTTCTATTGTGTTCTTTATGATTATTCTATGGTATTCTATGGAGAAGGCCAGGTGAGTGCCATGAGTGCCAATGGTCCAATTGAGTGCCACTATCCAGTGAGTCCACACTGTGCACTGCCTAAAAGTGCGACTTTTTTCAAGCCTTTTTCTAGCTCTGAGCCCCGAATAGCCCTTAGATATGGGTTGTCTACTAGGTTATAAGGTCATGAGGATTCGATTTGTGTATACTTCAGTTGCTAGAATGCTCCTACTATTGAGTTAGCTATTTTTTACCACATGCCCCTATGATATTTATTATTTATATATATAATTATAATATCTATATAATCTATATATTATATATATTATATTATAATATATTATATATATATTAACTTGCCACACAACCTTACACAATACACTCTGACCTGTATTACCACTATGACACTTATAGCACTTACACTTTCCATAGACACTTACACTTAACCATAGTTACACTTGCACTCACACTCACCCAGACACTTTCACTTACATACTCACACTTGAATTATATGCGCTTACACAGCCATAGACCTTCACTAGCCCTTACACACGCTCACACACAACATTTCACTTACTCTCCACACTCGATCATTTTTATGCCTCACTTTCGATTGCTCAACTTGGTGAGGCTCACTTTGTGCTCTCAGCATTGTGCCCTCAGCATGAGGCCTCAACTCTTTGATGATTGATGCCGCGCATTGATGCATTGTCTAACCTTTTCTAGCCTTTTCTACTCCACATCATAGAACAGAGTTAATATTTCTTCCTAAGTCTATAATCGAAACACCAGGTCGCAGCATGCGCTTCCGCACAAGTCAGAGGAACCCGACGCCCGCCGCGTCCTCGCCCCCCGCGCCCCCACCCCCGCCCGCCGCGTGAGCCCGCAGGCGCAATATTTCGCGATCCCGCCGCCGCGTGCGCCCGCAGGCGCACTATTTGCTCCGAGCGAAATTAAAATTATATCTACATAAAGCATTCATTTTTATTTCAACTTAACATTCAAAGAATTTTTTTCATATTCTATGAGTCATATCCTTTATTTCACCTTAACTTTTTATTAAAAACATTTTCATGAACCTAAATAAACTATAACTCATTACAGACCTATTATTTCACATGATATTTATTACATATTATTTACTTAAACTTTACTTAATACTTTTATTATTAATTTTTAAAATGTATTGTAATAGAAAACAAAGTGTCTGTAATATATCATTTTATTTTACTACAATTGTACAAATATTTATTAAAAACATAAACTTAACATACCTTAAAGCAGTAAATCAGTAACCATCCATAGAGATGTTACTAACCCTAGGGTTTGTCTGCTTTTGTATTTACTGGCTATTAGCTGCTTTAACTTCGGTGGTTACTGCTCACTCACTGCTTGACCTGCTTTAATAAGTACATTATACCTTAAAGCAGGATCAGTAAATCAATAGAGGTGTTACCTAACTACTAAGGGATTAGTATGCTTTTTCTAAACATTTCAACTTTTGCTTTATTGCTTTAACTCACTGCTTTTACGGGCTTTAATCACATACATACAACTTAAGGCAGTAATTCAGTAATCAATAAGGTTTACCTAACACTATGGGATTGTATGCTTTTTTCTGCTTTACTGCTTTAACTTTCTACTTTACTGCTTTATATTTCTGCTGTTACTGCTTTAATTTTCTGCTTTACTGTTTTAACTTTCTGCTTTACGCTTTAATTCATCTTTTTACTCCGTTCTATACATTTATTAAATTACATACCTTAAAACGTAACTCAGTAATCATAGAGCGTGGAGCCAACACCAAGGGGGGTGTTAGATTGCTTTTGTTTTACGCTTACTGCTTTAACTCATTGGTTTTTACTGCTGAACTCATTTTTACTGCTATTAACTCATATGTTTTACTCCTTTCTACTATGTTTTACTGCCTTTAACTCATTATATTATTGCTTATGTTTTCGTATTTTGTCCTCAAACTCTTTAAATATTTATTATTTTTATTTATTTTTTATTTTTATTATTGTTATATTTTATTTTAGTGATCTTACTTAAATTTTGTTACTTCTGACCTTTTTATTATTATTTTAGAACCAATACACAACACACACACACCGACAACACACACACACACACACACACATCACACAGCACACACCTTACTTTCACACATCACTATGACCACTATGACATCATTCACTATGGAGCTTAAATTACCATAGACACTTACATATCACTTATCACACGCGTCTCCCACAACATCACCACACACACACACCACCACGACACTTACACTATTATCGCACATTCACTAATGAACCTTATTACACACATCACGTACTGACACTTACATTTACCCATAGCACTACATCTTACACGTTATACACCTGCTGTACACATCACCACACATTTTACACTTTAACACACATTCACTTGACTACTTATCCATTCGCTAGATACTTACATTTACCATACACTTACATTTACACTTAACACACACACACACACATGATTTATTACACTCACACACAGATTACTTCCACACGCAGATTTACTACACTCACACAGATTTACTTCACTTCCACACAGACTTACTTTACACATCACCAGATTTACATTCCACCAGATTTACTTCCACTCACAACAGATTTACTAACACACAGATTTACTTCACAGCACAGATTTACTTACACACACACACTTTACTTACACTCACACACATACACACACGCACATCGCAACACCAAACGTATAATTTATTAAAACATTGTATGTTTTAATTAAACACGTAACCATTTATATTACTCATTCAAATATAACTAAAAAACTATTTCAAAGTTTCTTAAAACTTCATATAATAAATTTTGTTCTTGAACATAAGAATTTTATTATTATGTATTACTTTTTTATAAATTATTTAAACATTTAATAGGTTTTAAGAATAATTTTACTAAAATTTTATGATAATTTATTAACAAATATATTTTACGGTACTTAAACAATAATCAGCTAAATCAGGTAAGTCATGCCCTAGCACCCCTCTACACCCAGAGGTATGCCACGTTTTGTTCTATTGACTTTACATCATCTTTAAGTGTTATCAGTAATAAGGTATAAAATAACAAAAATAATTCTTCTCTGCTGTAACATGTATTTTATTAAAATCATCTAAGTTTTTATTTAAATCACAGCTTATTCCACTATACAGGTTATATTATCGCTCGGATGTTAACTAAAATATTTCAAGTTTTTTTTAATTAGGTTTCTTTATATTTTATTTTATTATCTATGTACATTGACAATCCATCACGAGAAACACAACACCCGCACTCCGTACAGATACGAAACTTGACTCTCTCTGTAATGTGTGAAATAACTACTTTAGGCCTAATTTAGGATATCTTTTTGTAACCCCGGGGCGAATTTAGGGCCTAATACCAGGTCATTATTCAAAATGACCTTTTTCTGTAAATTGGTTGCATAACTACGTTAGGCCTAAATTTAGGGCTAAATTTAGGATAAGCCTTTTTGTATCCATGCGGATTTAAGCCTAATACCAGGTATTCGTATAGACAGAATCATTGTTTTATTCATTTTTTTATATAGGTTTCAACTAAACAGCTGTCGTAGATCCTTTAAGCAGTTTAGAAGAATGTTTCGCTTACTTGTGATTGGTCGGGTTAATCCTTATCTCTATATGACCTCGTATGTGATTGGTTCAGAATTATTTTATCGTCTTTTGAAAATTACGTTGTTCTTTCACACTGCTGTATTGAGAGGTGTGGTTTATTTATCTTAGCCCAACTTTTTAATCATGTCTTTTAGCTGTTAGCGTTGCAAATTAGTGATTTGTATTAAAAGGGTTTTATTTTTACTAGTGTTTATCTATTTATAATAAATTCTTATTGAGAATAATATTAATTTCACTGATATGTATATTAATTCAACTAGATTATAGTAGATCACGTGAAGCAAACAGCAGAGCGCGCAAGCGCGACGGTGCGACGACGCTTTCATGACCCGCCGGCGTAATTTACTACGCGTCGCGACCTTATTTCTTTATGTACGCGTATTGTAACCTTTCTTAATCATTTTTGTATTTTCAAATATTATGAATCTATATTTTGAATCGTTCATTTTATTTCTTTCTTGACATATTTATTTTATTTATAGAAAACGGCCTCGGCCGAACCAGATGAGTGAAGACCTACGCAGCGCGCATACTAATGTCGCCACCGCAAGAACACCGAAGTAAACCAAAAAGCACCAAACAAAAAAGAATCGAAAAACAGCAAAAAAGAAAAAAATACAAAAAAAAAAAAAAAAAAAAAAAATTTACCTTTCACTGTAGTTTCTTGAAGATTTTGTTTTGAAAAGAACATTTTGTTTTGTAGAAAGCCAGTTTGGTTTTTACTCGAAGTTATATTCTGGGGAAATAGACAAATTACTCGGCTGACGATGGCCACTGTTCCTCTTCATTTATGCTTTAAATCTTATTACTTTTATGGATGAAAACAGTTTTTTTGCTTAAGTCACGTCCACTATATCACGTAGATTATGTCTAACGTTTCCATTCTCCCTTTCAGGTATGTTCTTTCGTTTTTAATCTTCTCTATGTTAATATAAAAGTTGTTTATTCTACAATTTATTTAATAATTACATGTTACTATATTAGTTAATACCATATGTGTGTACATTTGCATATAAAGTTCCCTCCTTGTACAACGTTAATTTCTCTTTATGGACTTTCAGTATTGGTATCCATTCATTATACTCAATATTAATCGAAGTATGTAAGTCATACTCTTTCTATATCAGCTGTTGTATGCAATTCGGCAACCATGAGATAGCTCCCTTTTGGTTTGTATACACATGATATACCAGACTTTAAATCAACTTATCGATTACCTGTATGAAGGCTCGTAAAATATACCTTGATACGTAACGACTATATTAATACTGAATGACGGTGTCCAAAGTTCACCTTCTGGATGTATTGCCCGTACCCTTTGACACAACGCCCTATTTTCGCGACCGGTAGTAATTATTCGCCGGCGGTTATGGTCGGTTCGCACGGTCGCGCTTGCGGGCGCTCTTGCGTTTTGCTTCCCTGATTACTATAAATCTAGGAATTTAATTATTATCTTTCTATGTGAAATTATATTTTCCTCAATGTAAGTATTTTTTAAAAAATATAATAAGTTTAAAATAACTTTAATAAAATCGGATACTGTAGCACTTAACAGCTAAAATGACTTGATTTTAAAATGAGTTGCGGGTCTAAAAGATAATAAAACACACCTGCTCAATACAAGTTTAAAGAACAAAGTTCATTCAAAAGACGATACAGATTCTTCGACATCACATACGAGGTCTATAGAGATAGGATACTCCGACCAATCCAATAGGAAATTCCTTCTTAGCTTAGGATTTACGTCCGCATGTTTTCAGTTGAAATATATTTATAAAGTATAATAATAACAATGTTCTTGTCATACTGAGATTCCTTTTGACTGGTATTAGCTAAATCCGCATGGATACAAAAGCTTATCCTAATTTAGGCCTAAATTTAGGCTTAACGTAGTTATTGCACCTTAAGAAAAAGGTCAGTTTGAATATATTTTGACCTGATTAGGCCTAAACCCGGGCTACAAAAAAGATTATCCTAAATTTAGGGCCTAAGTAGTTATTTCAACACATTTTACGAAAATAACTTCGTATCTGTAAGGAGTGCGTGTTGTTGTGTGTTCTCGTGATGTTGTCTGTACTACGTAATATATAATAATAAAGCAAATCCGGATTATTTAAAACTTTGAAATTTTTATTAGCTTAATCGACGAATAATTAAAGTAAGTGATATTGTATTTTTAAATAAACTTGCATGATTTTAATAAATACATGTTTGTTAGCAAGAAGAACTTATTTTGTTATTTTTATATTTTACATGCTTAAAATGATTGTAAGGCAGTAAGTCAATGACAAACTCTGATAGCTTCGTGTAGAGGTGCTAAGGAGCTGACCTTCTGATTGTAGTATTTAGCTTTAGGTACGTATATATATGTTTTTAATAAATTTCATAAAATTTTAGTCAAAATTATTTTAAACTTCCTCGTTATAATTTATAACCAAACGTATTAACAGTTAATAATAAAATTCTTCCTTTCCTTGACATATTGAACAAACAAGAGTTTAAGAAATTTGAATAATTTTAGTAATTTAAAGTAATTAAAAATAATTTTGATTAAACTATGATGTATTCATAAATTTACTTACGGTGTGTGACGTAGTTTATAACTCTTGAGTGTATGTTTCGCTGTGTGTAGAGTAATTGTGTGTGAAGTATCTGTGTGTTGTAATAAATCTGTTGTGGTCTAAGTAAACTGTGTTGTAAGTAAATCGTGTGGTGTAAGTAATCTGTGTGTGGTGTAAGTAAATCTGTGTGAAGGTAAGTAAATCTGTGTGTGTACAGTAATATTGTGACTGTGAGTGTAAGTAATCTGTGTGTGTGTGTGTTGTGTGCTTGTGTGTGTGTAGGTGTGATGTAAGTGTCTATGGGTCAATGTAAGTGAATCGTGGATGTGGTATAAGTGTCTAGATGAATGTGTGTTAAGTGTAGTTTGTATGTTGTTGTGTTGTTGTATTGTGTGTATAAGTGTAATGTAAGTGTCTATGGGTATGTAAGTGTCATAGGATGTGTGTCTATAAGTGGATATGTGATGTGGTATAAGTGTATGTGTGTGTTGGAGTGTGTGACGGTGTTGTATAGTGTTAAGTGTGTCTATGGTAAATGTAGTGTCATAGTGAATGTAGTGTTAAGGTAGTGAAATGTGCTGTTAGTTGTAAGTGTGTGTGTGTGTTGTGGTGTGTGTGTTGTGATGCTTGTCTAAAAATATAACAATGCATGAATAAATAGCACTAATAAATAATAAATAAAAATAATATAAAATTAATACTGATCTAATTACAATAAATTAAAAATATATAAAATATGAAAGTATTAAAAAAAATAAAACATATGTTATAAATCGATCTTCGAGTTAATAAATATTGAGTTAAAGCAGTAAAACATTGATAAAGCCTGTAAAATGACGTTAAAAGCCAGTACAACATGTTAAGCGTAGAGCAGCTAAAACCAAAATACTATCCCACTTGTGTTGTCTCTCTATATTGATTACTGTTTACTGTTTTAAGTATGTATGTTATAAATATATGGAGTTAAGCAGTACAACATGAGTTAAGCATAAGCAGAGTTAAAACGTAAGCAGACAGTTAAGCAGTTAAAGCGAAAGTTCTAAAGCAGTAACGCAGGAAAGTTAAAGCAGTAAAGCAGTAAACAAAAGCATCTTAATCCTTAGTTTGAGTAAACCCTCTATTGACTTCCGGATTTACTGCTTTAAGGTATTATGTTATGTGAGTTTAAGCAGTAAGCAGTGATTAAAGCCGTAAAGCAGAAGTTAAGCAGCTAGCAGTAACAAACGCATATCCTGGTGTTAGGTACACTCTATATGATTTACTGATTTTACTGCTTTAAGGTATGTATGTATGAGTTAAGCAGTAAGCGTGGTTAGCAGTAAGCAGAAGTTAAGCAGTAAGCAGTAACAAAAAGCATTACAATCCTTATGTTACGGTAACATCTCTATTGATTTACTGCTTTTGCTTTAGGTAAGGTATAGGTTATGTTTTTTAAAATATTTCTTTAATATTAATGTAAAATAAAATGATATATATATCGCCACTCTGGATTTTTTTCTTCCTTACATACAATTTTTTATAAATTTATTAAATTAAAAGTATTAAGTAAAGTATTAGGTATTAAGCTCAGAGTGTGGTGAATAAGGTCTGTGTCATAGTTTTACGTTTAGGTTCGCGAAATGTTTTAATAAGTGTTTAATATGAATTAAAATATGAATGCTCATGTTATTTGAAAAGATTCTGTTGAATTGTTTAAGTATTGAATTAAAATGAATGACTTTAGATATATATATTTTTCATTCGCGCGGGATTGCGCTGCGGCGCACGCCGGCGGGCGGAGACGTGGGCTGTTGCGGGGCGGCGCAGCGGCCGTGCGCGGGCGGGCGCGGGTGCGGGACGCGCTGGGCGTCGGGTCCGGTTTCGTCTGACTTTGTGCGAAGGCGCATGCGCGCCCTGGTGTTCGATTATGGACTTAGGGGAACATCAATATTGCTCTTTCTTATGATGCTGGTAGAAAGCGTAAAAAGTTAGAAAAGCATCAATGCGCCGCATCAATCCTCAAGTGACGGCATCAAGCTGACGGCTAATGCTGACGCATACAACAGTTGATGGATCAAAGTTGAGGCTCAAAGTTGAGGCATCAAAGTGTGGTTGTGAGTGTAAGTGTATTGTGTGTGTGTAGTGTAATGTTATGGGCTAGTTATGTCTTATGGCTGTGTACGCGACTATAAGTGTATAGTGTGTATGTTGTAGTGAGAGAGTGTCTTGGTGAGTTGAGTGTATGATATATGGGTTAGTGTAGTGTTATGGAAGTGTAGTGCTTATATGTGCTGTGTTAAGTTGTCATCGTGAATGTGTGTTAGTGATCATTTTATATGGTTATGTGCTTGTTGATTCTCCTGTTGAGTCGTACGTTATTATATATTTTATATATATTATATTATTATATAATATATATATTTAATATTATAATATATTATATAGTATATTATTATATATTTTATTATATTATTTATTATTGTAATTACTTTATATATATATATCCTAGCTAGAGTGTTAGAAAATACTCATAGTAGAATATTCTAGCACTCTGAATATACACTAATCGAATCTCATACCTTGATACTAGTAAGCAGTACGAAACCCATTTAGGGCTATTCGGGGTCAGGGAGGCTAGAAGCTTAAAGTGGCACTTAGTTGGCACTATGTGGCTATCATATGGCACTTTGTGCATCTCATCGATACTCGAATATTGAATGGTCTCCACGGAAATTGTTTTTAAGTTGGCACTTCACTTGGCACTGCCCTAATCGAGGGGAGAAACTTCCTCAGATACTTCTTCAGGATAATACGATGAGTCAGGGACCACGTCTACCACTTTACCCGATATAAAATTAGCGTGGGCCAAATTGACATACAGTATCTGCAAGGTCAGGGCCCGAAATTCATGGTCACAGGTTAGACACAAAGGCTAGTCCCTAAAGAGGAGGAGAATTTACCGTGGCCAAAGTTGACCCATGGAGACAAAGGTGGTCGAAATTAGGGTTCTCAAATTAGGGTTTCAAAAATAGGTCTCAAATAGGGTTCTCAAATAAGGTTTTGACATAAGGGTTATCAACATTTGTGATCTGAAAATATTTGGTCGTTTCAAACATTGGGGGTCAGTACAACGTTGCACGCAAACCTTAGCGCAACCTTCTTCGAGGGTTTGCAAAACTTCGGTTCTGAAAATATTTGGTTTAGCAGAAACTAAACGTAATCAATTATTTCAAGTGCTCAAAACTTTGGGTTATCCAAAAATTTGGTTATAAAAATTCGGGTCTCAGAATCCGGGTTCTCTAATAAAACCATTCTCATACTGGTCCTCCCATGCGGACATGTACTGCTTTTCAGGTTGCCACAAGTTCAAGGCAAGCACAACTCGCCGAGAAAGTTCTTGATGTCGCGTAACTGAGGACTGAGATTGGACCCTTACACTTCGATGCTTGGTTACCATGCTTTAAAATAAAAATTTTCAATACAACTATATTATTATATGTATATATATATAGTATATATATATATATTATTATTATCTATATATATTATTATTATATCTATAATATTATATATTAATTATTTATATATATATATACTTTAATATATATATATATATATAATATATACTATTTATTTATAGTTATATATCTATATATCTAATCTTGCTCACTTTGAATCTGTGATGAAATTTCTGTCACTTCGACAATGCATAAAAAAGTGGAAAATCTTTTGATGAGAACGACACTCTTGCTTATGCACATATATCCATATTTTTTTAAGAACGTATTATATTATATAAAGAATTAATCATAGTCTAATTAAATTCATCATAAAAAATTATCCACTACTTGAAAATATTCTCTTCCCTTCTTCTAAAATAGCAATATATATATATATTTAGAATTATTATATATATATATATATAATATTTATATATTATTGTTATATATTATCATATTTTTATTATTATATAATTATTTATATACTTATTATATATATTATATTTATATATATTTATAATATTTATCAATATATATTATCATATTATATATATTATATTTATATATTATTAGTTATATTTATATTATATAGTGCAGTGGTATCTGACCCTCCATTGTACTGAACGTACTATCAAATATATAATAATGAATATTCACTTCTTCAGGATATCTATCCATATATAGTAGCAGTGGCATGTGGTTCTCAATTGATTGAGAAGCAATATCAAACATGGATGAATCTTTCCTTTATATATGTATATACCAGAGAGCTGAAGAGACAAAATAGAAGTTCATCAGAAGATCTAATCTATGATTTACTTCCGTAGAGAGAGAGTAGTTAGTTATCATAGTGTAGACGGAAATAGTCACGTTAAACTGAAATTGGTAGGCCTGGGCATTAACTGTGTGATTGAAGTTTCCGTTTTCACCGGTCTGCATGTTGCTTTAAGGTTTTCGGTATTGCGACATCATGAAATTAATATTAGTGACGACGAAATCAGACATGTTAAGCTGTAGTTGGTAGGCCTGGGTATTAGCAGTGTAACTGATGTCGACGTCTTCTCTGGTCTGCATGGTGTTTATTGTTGGAACCTTATAGAATTGTTGTTAATTCTTCATTGCTTCTAAAGGTATTGGTGGGTTCCATATTGGTGCCGGATGTTTCAGAGAGTATTGATGGGTGTCTTGAAGGTGACTATTATTCTTCTCCGATCTTGTCTTCTGTTGTAGGCTGCTGTTGTTCTGAAGACATCTTCATGAGAGGGTGTTCGACTTCTGCTTGAGTCACCAATTTTTGGGCACTGTATATATATATATATATATATATATATAAATATATATAGATGAGTATATATATATATATATATATATATATTGTGAGCAGGTAGGATATATATATATATATATATATATATATATATATATATATATATATATATATATATATATATATATATATATGTATATATATATATATATATATATATATGGTATATATATATATATATATAAGCAAATATATTAGATGAGTTGGGTCCTGCTGCACCTATTTGAGCCCTAGGAATGCTCATACATGCCCGGATTTCTGTGCATGTTTGCGCACCCTACCCCCTTGTTCTGGAGGACCTCAACCCCAGCTGATGATTGTAATACTATATATATATATATTATAATGTTATGTATAATGGAGCAATAAGTATATATATATATATATATATATCTTAAAGATATATTTATATATATATATATATATATATATATATAGCAGGGAGTATGGTGTATATATATATATAAGTATATATATATATAGTATATATATATATATATATATATATATATATATATATATATATATATATATATATATATATATATATATATATATATATATATAATATATATATTCTGAAAAGATATAAAAAAAATTACTTTATTCTTACCTTAGCTCTCACTATTACTACAGCCTTCTGAAACTTGATACCTTTCTTTACCACCAAAATATTAAACATTTGGGATATGCTAGTGGTTGCAACCATTACCATAGCATTTAAATGAGTATTTGTCAGTCTTGAACGATATTTTGACTTGTCAATGTTCATCTAAAAAATTTGTTCACAAACATACGAGGTACCAAACACTGGCATTATATTGGCTGCGAAATTCTTCAGCTTTAGATATTTAGGTCCCAAATATTTATAAAATGTTTTGATATCTACTTCTAAAACCTGATCCTTGATAAATATATTATACTTCAATTCGATAACTTCGAGTTGAAGTTCTTCAGGAATGATGTCCAAGTTATTAGTAAAAGGATTTAGAAAATCATGGATATTTTGTTTTATGTCATCAAAATCGGCGAACCTTTTATTGAAGTCCCTTTTTTAAATCAGAAACTATACAGCCGTATTTTTCAAAGGAGATTTCTTCATGATTTGGAAGATCTTTCAAAGTTTCAAAATGGAAAAGCTTTTTCTTTGGCATTGATTAGTCCATAGATCAAGTTTCATTTCAAATGCTTCGATTGATTCTGAAAACTCTGTTATTAACTTGGCTTTTCCTTGCAATTTTTTGTTCACCTCATCCAAATGACCAGTCATTTCAACCATAAAAGCCAAATCTTGAATCCATTCATTGTTGCTTCAATTGATGTAGGTTTTTTTTTTTCATTTCCATGAAATTTTTTACTTCATCGAGCAGTGAAAAGAATATTTTCAATACAATGCTACTACTTGACCAATGGACATTGCTATGATAAGGTAATTCATATAGAATACCAATGTCATTCAAGAAGTTGTCAAATTGTCGGTATTTTATGGCACGACTACAAATAAAACTAACACTTTTTGCTACAATATCCATAACATGATTCATTTTAAGGGCTGTTCAATTAAGCACTTCGTGATGAACAATGCAATGCACTTCATAAAGATGATGACCTTTATTCACGGACTGCAACTTTGATTTTAATCTGAAAATTACACCTAAATGACGCCCAATGATTTGAGGAGTGCCACATCTGTGGTAACATTCACCATCTCTGGTAATAATTCTTGTATATAATTTATCTAAAGAAGCGACCAAAGATTTGGCTAAAGAAATGAAAATAACATCACCTGCTGGTTTTGGTTTTCATGAGGGAACCAAGTTCACAAATTCTTCCAAAAATACACACATTCTCATCAACTCTTCAAATGAATATGCAAAATTGTGCTACATTAGTGATGTCAGTACTTTCATCAATAGCAATTAAAAATGCCAGAAAAGACTGAGTTTTATCTTTAAGTTGTGCACATAAATTTTCAGAAAAATCCAGAATGCGCTGTGCATCTAGGGGTATTCATGACAAGGGCATATTTAAAAATTAATTTACACTTTCATTATTGCTTCCGAAACCTTAATATACAATTATATTACACAATGCACCTTCGGAAAAGGGCTTTGCCGAAGTGATTATTTCATTCACTATGACATGGGTAGCTCTTACTGTAGTATCACTATTCTTATTTATGTTTTTAAAAACTCATTGATTATTTTCCAAGTCAGTAATTAATTTGAAAATTAATTCCTCACGAAGCTTCCCATCACAACGTTAGTGTTTTTCTTGGTGATTAGTTTAATAATGTCTTTGAACATTAAACTCTTCACAAAAAAAATTTATATCAAAAACCCCAATTTTATCAAACAAGACCCCCAATGTCCAATTAATGTTTCATTTGTCAACACTTTACCTTGTCCTTATATTATTCCTTAAAAACTTTATATAAATTGCTAATGATTATTTTCAAATTAAATTTTAATCTTTAACGAAACTTCCGAATTTAATATTAATAAATAACTGAAATAGGAAGGAACTACTTCATATCGCGTAGAAAATATTGATAAGCGGTCGAATGATTTAATTTTCGTCAAACTACTTCATATAATATACTTTACATCGCATATGATATACTTTACATCGAAACGCAATGCTATGAATTTTTGAATTTTATTTGTATCAACAAAGTCCATATCGTTAAAATTTCAAATTAATATATTTAAAATAGTTTCCCATAAGACATTTATTTCTTTTGTAATATTTTTTAAGCAAACAAGTTTTTAATTAATAATGAGCGAAGAACCATCTAAAAATTCTGTATTATCTCCTTTTCTTTTCTTTTTCAACTTCGCTTTATATAAAGTTAATTTTTGTATTTGACTACCAAAATTCGCGTAACCAACAAATTGCTATTTTGAGTTTTCTAAAAAAAATTTCATTATAAAATTGAGACCATATATATATATATATATATATATATATAGTTAAGTTATATATATATATATATATAAAATATATATATATATAAAATATATATATATATATATATATATATATATATATATATATATATATATATATATATATATATAAATATATATAGGTATATATATATATATATATATATATATAAATAGTATATTATGTTATATATATATATATATATATATATATATATATATATATATATATATATATATATATATATATATTAGAGTGTAAAGTAGGATATCCGCAACCGCATCCGCATCATTTTCTCTCTATCCTCTTTGTCCGCATCACTTGCATCCGCACCATTTTTAAGGATAAGTGATGGTATTCATTTGAATTACAGACTAAATGCGTTCTCAAATTTTCTGGTAACGCAAGATGTTCGTAATTGCTGGAATAGTAGTTTATACATGCATGAGAGCATTAGGCGTACCTAAATGAAGCTATTCAATTATATGTCGAACAAACACAAGCGGTGAAAGGGCCGATTACATATGTAAGACATACCATGATTTTTTAGGTAATTTCAGCTTACCTCTTTAAACCGTTTGAAGAAAATAAGACTATTATCAGAAAATTCTTGTTTGTCAGACGTGATTCCCCATTAAAATTAGCTTAGTTAAAGTAAATATTGCTGTATTAAAGCAAGATATCTCTCAGGTGACAGAAACACTTATGTTGGAGATAAATAATAGAAAAATCTACAAACGGATTACGCAATACAATAGCAACTTTTCTAAACCTTATATACAAAACAAAATTTTTAACCACGTGTTTACAGAGTTAAAATTTATTTGACATGAGATTCATGTGATGGAATGCTGCTAAAGGCAGAAATTTCACCAGCCAATAGAAAGGAAAAGATTATGGCAAAATGGAACACACATTTACCAATCTGTTATGAAACCATTGCTGAATCCATGAACGTTCTTCTGAGCAGCGATGAAGAGTCTTCTTCAGAGAGGTGTCAAAGGACACTCGCCATTGATCGAAGATTATCAAAAGCGAAAACACTTGGAATCGGATAAAGATCCATTGGTTTGATGGCGTGATAATTGTGAAAGTTTTTCACATCTTGCAGATCTCGGCATGGAATACTTAGCATGCCCTTAATTCAATAAGTGTAGCTGGTGAGCATCTTTTCAGCGGTGCAGATCCTGCTTTACGAAGAAAGAAGCAACTTCCATTGAATGGGCTCATAAGCTAGCTTTTGAAGAATAATTTCGCTGAGAATTATTAATTTCAAGCATTATTATATATATATATATATATATATATATATATTATATATATATATATATATATATATATATATATATATGTTATATATATATATATATATATATAAGATATATATATATGGTATATATATATATATGTTGGGTTATATACAACCTTTTTCCAAATGGGTGGAGTGCGTTGGGAAAGAGATTTGAGTTGGGTTCACGTCCCGCAATCTAGTAACACACACACACACACACACATATATATATATATATATATATAGTATATATATAAAGAGTATATATATATATATATGAAAGTTATATATATATAATATATATATATATATATATATATATGTCTATAATTTGATAATAATAAATTGATTTTAGAGAACTTAAAATTAATTAAATAAGGATAAATTTTTGAATGAGGCAGAAGAGTCCAATATAAAGAGACAAAGCCCTCTAGATATATTGAAGGAAGAGTGTGCGTCCATTTGTAACTCTCGGTCCCATTCAATATCTTTTACAAGTGGCACTGTGTTGTCAAACATCCCTCAAGTTTCCACTTCAACGCAACCATTATGATAAGCTCAATAGAGATGAAATTTCTTGGCCTTACATGTCCGAGTTATTTTTCTTCAAGTTTTAAAGGGAAAGGGAATAAAGCAGAAGGTATATTATAAAAGAAGAAGCAATGGTTTCCTCAACAGAAGGTTATCTCCTGCAGCAATATAATACATAATAGCCTCAAAAGTAGAGAGAAGAAAATAATTTAATTAGAGGGTTAAAACACTCTTCCCAAATTGCATCCCATCTCAAGAACCTTTGGAACTCTTTACAAAATCAACACCGTTAACCCATCTAGTACTGCTGTAAAGCGTCTTCTCTCTATGGGAAAAGATTTGGTAGGACAATTAATAAAAAAGTTATAACGGTTTTTCATTTGTGAAATGACAAAGAAAATTTTTTGCAATTTTTTAGTTTTTATGTGAATGGAGTAAAAACTGGACCTTATAGACAAACACCAATATAATTTTTGGATTCAGTGTAAAAAATAAGTAAGAAAAAGTCTTATAAACGTCAATAACAATTTTGTTCCCCAATATAATAATAATAAGAATAATAATAATAATAATAATAATAATAATAAGTTAGATAATAATAATAAAATACTTATTAATATGCAAAATATATCATATTAATATAATATAATAATATAATAATAATAATAATAATAGGGAACAAATTTTTGTTGACCTGTATATAATTCTTTTTTCTTATGTAATTTTTTGAGCTGAATCCTAAAATTATATTGGTTTTTGTCTATATAGTTCAGTTTTGCTGCCATTCTCATGAAACTAAAAAAATGGCAAAAAAAAAAAAAAAAAAAAAAAAAAAAATTTGAACTTTCGTAAATTCACTGCTCTATCTTTTTTATTTGTTCTATCAATATGAAATTTTTAAATCATATATATTTAGGCAAGATACACATAATTTATTTAGATTATTTGTTTGTATATACAACTTCCTGCTCTTTCACTGGGACAGATTCATTCTTTTAGTTTTTTCCATGTTTTTACATTTGTTAATGAGAGTGTCAAATTTAGCACACCAAAATACATAAGAAACACGTCTTATAAGTCAAAAAATATTTTTATTCCTCAGTGTTATTCATCCACTACATATGTTTATTCAATTATCTCTTGCAGTTATATAACAGATTAAAGCTGAATAACTCTAAAGTTAATAAATGGATTATTCTGTATGAAAATAATATTCAGAATTTTTAAGGAAAAAATTTTCAATCCTTATAGAAATGATCCGGCTCGTGGAGGCTGGATATGAAAATGATATCCTGCCGTTTGTATGATTGAACTCTTTTTTTTTGAAATTAAGGAATAGGATTTCGAGTCTGGTGTTTAGAAGGATTTACTAGGGGCAGGTATAGTGTGTTGTATTGTCCACTAAGTTATAGTATTTATATTTATATTATATATATATTATATATATATATATTATATTATAATTTAGTAGTTATATATATATAGTATATAATATTATTATTATATATATTATATATTATTATATTTATTATATTATATTTATATATATATCTATTATTTATATTACTATATTTATACTATATATTTATATGTATATTATATTATATCTTTTATTAATAAAAAAAAAATATTAATTGTAAATAAATTAAAAAATTAAAATAATTTTAATTAATTAAAAATTAATTGCTTCATGAAATATATATATTATATATATATATTATATATCAGGGGCGTTTTCCTCCATAGGTGCTAGGTGTGCGCCGCAACCCTTTTAAAAGCTAATTTTTTCCTTTTAAATACAGTTTAGAGATGAATGATCATTTGTTCAAATGAAAAGTTTTTGTGTAGATTATTCAATAAAAATATAAAAAATTAAATGCTCTTAAACTTCAACTCGTCCCTTTTCAACAAGATATTTACCGTCTCATAAGTCATCATTTCATGCGTCCTAAAAATTCCATTGCCCTAAGTTCTGTTCGTTCAGTGCTATTTCACGCTCGCTCTTCTTCATCCTTCGTTTTCTATTATTCAAATACCTTAAAATTTGTGCGCTTATAATTTCGCACATGGATTTTTGCACAGAGGACTATTTTAATTTATATTTTAATGTGGTTTATATATATATAATATATATTATATATATTTATATTATATTATACTATATATATATATATATATTATATTATAATATATATATTAATATATATAATAATATATATATATATTCAGTGGCGACCTGCCTCATTGTTTTGGACGCATGCAATCTGGGTAACACAACTGTGGTTGCAATAAAAGCTTATCCTTTAAAATTTATATATATATATATATATAATATATATATATATATATATATAAATATATATATATATATATATATATATATATA